>CM069862.1:99777194-100032194 GCA_036172795.1 Pelodytes ibericus
CTAGCCTGTGGGCTAGAGTTCACTCTCGCGAGATCCGGTCGTTGCCATGGCAATGCTCCGGATCTCGCGAGAGTAACCCGGTGGAGCTGCAAGTTAGAGCTCCGCCGGGTCCTCTCCCTCCCTCTCTCCCCGCCGGCGGCCGCATTTGAAAGCATGTGGGCCGGTGAGGGAGATCTTTGATGTCCTCACCGGCCCTTCATGTCAAACAGCGGGGCCGGCGCTCGGATAGTGCCGGCCCTGCATAGACCGGCAGGGGAGATCCTGGGACCCAGAGGCCACTGCTGGGATCTCCCCTGCCGGTCTCGGCCCATGGCCACCGCGGCCCACCGGGCATTTGCCCGGTGTGCCCGATGGCCAGTCCGGGCCTGGTAACAAATATAAAAGAAGCAAACAGCAAACTAAAACCAATGTGGCTAACCAGTAAGGTAAATCAGGAAATTAATAAAAATAAAGTAGGATTTAAACATTAAACATTATAAAGCTGAGGGGTCAGCAGAGGCATTTGCAAAACATAAAGAAGCCAACAAAGACTGTAAAAATCTTATGAAACTGGCTAAATTGCAGGATGAAAAAACAAATGCTAAGGTGAGCAAGAGCAATCCCCAAAAATTCTTTAAATATATAAATGGCAAAAAATTAAAGGCTGAAAATGTTGGGTCCTTGCAAAGCCGGAGCTACCAATAGGCGAAAAAAGTGTTTGGTTAGGATGCCGACTCTGAGAGGGCACCATCTGCTTTGAGGGAAACATGTATCCCGCTGCTAACAGCCCCGTTTTAAAAAAAAAGTCCTTAAATGTGCATGTCAGGGCGCCTCCTTGGTTAGAGGAGCTAACACGTGACCTTGTGGTGCTCTGACTACAGTGACTACAGCCTGCCGAACTCTGCATCTGGATGCTGTAGCAAGTCAAATTTATTTGATTTGAGTGCCAGAGTGTGTGTGTAAGTGGCAAAGTGTGTTTGTGTGTGATTGGCTGTGTGTGTGTGTGTGTGTGTGTGTGTGATTGGCAGTGTGTGTGTGTGTGTGTGTGTGTGTGTGTGTGATTGGCAGATAGTCAGTGTGTGTGTTATTGTCAGAGTGTAAGTGTATGTGATTGTGTTAGCTGCAGAGTGTAAGTGTGTGTGTGACTGGCAGAGTGTAAGTGTGTGTGATTGTGTCAGTGGTAGAGTGTGAGTATGTTTGTGTGATTGGCAGAGTGTAAGTGTGAGTGTGTCCAGGGGGCCCAAGCAAATGCTTGACCAGAGTCAAATTAATATTAAAGACGGCCCTGAGATATACATTTACACCACATTATTATAGTTAGATCATGTAAATATAAATGTATTAGTAAAACATCATCTATTGACATACCACTGTACATCTATGTACACATAAATGATATATGACATTGATATACTTGTGCCCTAAATAAAAAGTCGGAAAGAAAATGTCTTTCAATTTTTCACCATATTTTATATATTATTTTTTTTTTTATAATAAATTACTTGACATGATTAAAATAATGGTATCTAAAGAAAGCCCCTTTTTTCCTTGAAAAAATATATACATTTGTGTGGGTACAGTAAATGAGAAAAAGGAAAATGAAATCTAAACACAAACACAGCAGAAATGTTAACAGCCGCGTTTTTAGCTGAAACAGCACCATTAATGACTAAATTATGATAAAAATATAGAAGGTCATCCATCGGTCCTTAGCAGGTTAAGTGTGATACTTATCATTATCCCATACACACAAAAAACTATTTCTATGCCATTGAAGGGGTTAATATATTTTCTGTTATTGGAATTGGAAAACTCATGTATACTGTTATATGTGAACGCATTGAGCAGAGATGTTTACATGCTGAATCCAGCAGTACCCATTGTTTATGTACATGTTCTGAAAAATATTTCCTCCTGAATGATTGAGCCAGATTTACAGCCACTTACAGCTCACCATACAAGCCAGAGAGAGGCTGCGGAATATTGATTTGCGTCCAAGGCAGGGAAAGGCAGTGAAGTGTGGGAAATGGAGATGCTATTTACACTCTCTCATCCTTCCATTCTTCCAGCTGAGGCACAAGCTCTATCCTCGAGAGGGAGGGAAAGCCAAGGTGGTCTGCTCACATTGCTGAAGCAGCCTAGAATTCCATTTATTCGCTTTTATCACTGGACAATTTAGGAGAGAGACTATTTCCCATAAGTGTATGACAAACAGGTCAGTAAAAGCAATGGGAGTAACACTCTGCCCATGGCAAGTCAAACTTATAGATTTACATCTCGCTAGCTCACACAACAAAATCAGGATTGCAAGTTCCTTTGGGATCAGTTTATCATAGTACTGTAAACAATACAATAAATGGTCTACATATATCCATATTTATAAGTATTTGGATCATTTCAGAGCTGGACAAAATGTATGTACTTATCTTTGTTCTTTTATTATTATTTTTTGAAGACACATGACATCTGTAACCAGCTATATAAAAAACAAACCCACCCCCACCAAACACAAAATAAGGTATCAACAGTAAAAATTCCCAGATCTCATGTATACACCTCATGATTATATGTTGTTATTACCGTTTATGTGTAAACCCTCTGCATACTGTGCAGTGCAAAGGGTGTAAATAATATAAGATCTGAATCACTGAATATTTAGATCCAAATTTGCACCCAGGAGCTTACAGTCTAAAGGAGAACTTGATGGGTGAGGTTTGTCTGAACAATACGCCTGTTGATTAAAATAAACTGAGGTTCTCTGTCACCCAAACAGTATTTATAGCTGTAAAATAGAAAGTAAACAATATTTATGCATTTCATGTATATGCATATGGCAGAGCTCATTCACTGACCTTGTAACATTAAAAAGGTGATTGAGAGGAAACTATGGGCTTTATGCATCAAAGAGAGAACAGCGGGGAATTGCAAAAGGTCAAAATAGCAGAGAATGAAGTATGGTCAACTCAGCTCCTCTGGCCTTAAGTATGAAATTCCCTTCTCAATTCCCTACTTCATGAATAAAAACCTATATAAGGATTTATGCTCTAGAGGTTGCTTTTGGCTGGCTGAGCATGATAGGAAATGTAGTCCACAAACAATACATAAACATTAAATTTCAAAGCTACAATGCCAATATCCAAAATTTATAAATAATGTAACAAGGACCTTTTTGCCAACGTTGGTCATGTTTCCAGGGACACATATTTGTTCGACATGCTGCAGAAAGACCATGCAAAGTGCAGCCCGGCAGCATGTATGATGTAGATATACACAGACATAATCCAATTAATTAATCAGGGTGGAGATTTCAAAGGACCTACCATAATTAATTGGATTGTGTCTGTGTGTATATCCATCCTACATACTGCCGGCTGCACTTTGCATACTCTGTCTGCAGCTTGTGGAAGACATATGTGTCCCTGGAAACATGGCCGATGTTGGCAACTATGCAAGGACTCAGCACTCCATGGATGGAATTTACTCACAGATCAAGCAGCTATGTTTCAACTCACAACAAGTCTTTTTGAAGCCCAAAAACATTCAACATTTGGCCTTGTACCTGCCACATAACCCTAGCAAATCTATGCACGTGGTTTCCACCATACTCAGGGGAAGTTGCTGAAAATATATTGGAATGTTTCTTTGCAATAACACGTAACAACCCCTGTAAAGTAATATCCGAAGTACAAAGTGTGTGAAAAAAAATACTACTGCACACTTTGGCGTGGTTTGTTGGTAAAATGAAAAGTGTCAAAATACACTAAGAAACTACTGTTGAAATATATGTTAATGTGGGGCGAGGGGGGGCTTCTAATGTGGGGGGGGGGGGGGGGGCTTCAGCGATTTATTCCAGATATCACTGTTACAATGTAACTATTGCTAATTCTTTGGCCTATGTTTTGCAACTTGAACCCCGTTATGTATCAAAAGAACAATCCAGGTGGTGGCATCAACCTTGTTCATACTGGACATTTGTTGGACTTTGTGACAGACAATTTGATGACACTCAGTGGACCTTCACACAAGTGTCCCTGTAAGGACACTATGCCTATGTCTGGTTCTGTATGTGTACATAAACCAACTATGCAGTACTAATCATATATTAGGCAGTATCACAGGTAAATGCTGTAAAAAACTTTTCTTCTTTCTAGAGGGGCCTGTATTTTAAACATGCATTTCAATAAAATATTGCTTAGTTAATTTGCTAACTTAATATAATGTCACATTTATTTTCTCACTTGACTACAGCCTTTTTTAAATTTCCTTTTTTTTTATTTCGAAGTGATGATTTTCAGTACTTTCTTTGTATCCTCTAGTTATTTGACCTCTTGATGCCGTTTTGCACTTCTCTCGCTATCTACAACCCTTATAATTGAACCTTTGGCATGCATTTGATATGCCTTTGTGCCTGGTCCCAGAATGTCTCTCTGTTTTCAGTACACATTGTCAGCCTCTACTAGAGTCTCTCGTTCCCGCATTCTGTTATGTGATATAACTACCAAGACGTTAGCTTGAAATCATGAGATGTGTAAGGTCACTTTTGTCAAGGACTCATCCCCCAGGCTGTTGTCCTGTACCATCAGTAACCCACAGATCATTCTCCACTCATTATCCAATCTCTGGTCCAAGCCTACTGAACTGTTCTATGGTTACAGCCTTTTTGAACAGGTTCCTCATCACCTTTTATCCCATTATGTCATAAACATAATTCGGAGCTCTGATGGATATCTAGGTAAACTTTGTGATTTCGTTCATGTACCATTAAAGTAGTCCCTGCTGGTAAATCTACCAAGTGCTGTGAGCACAAGTGGCTGGCTTTGAAGTGATGTATATTGGTTAATACAACTGCTCCTCCCTCTGCAGTTCCTGAAAATCTCCCAGAATTCTATATGGGTTTAAAACCTTTGAAGATGTTCTTTTAGATCAGTTAGATAAGAGAAACATTGTAGACAGACCTTTGTGCAATGCGTTAAACCCTGTCTTTGTAGCACGTGATGAATGATGCACAAGTTCTTTGTCTCTGTCGCATATACATTTAGAAATACCGTATGTGCCTGTGGGAAATGCAGTAACTGAGGCAGGCTGCTGGCCTATAACTGTGACAGATATGCATTATTTTTGCAGCATATGATTTTAAAATATGGCTGAAAATGTTTTGCTGTGGCTGGGATACAACTGTATATTTCACTTTAGTATTATTTTACTAAATAATAATAATAATACTGCACTCCATTAATAATGTTAATGTACAGATGAGAAAATGAGACAAGGAGTAGAATGTGAAATCGGGAGACATTTTAGGAACCATTTTCAAAAATAAAAAAAAATATAACCAAACATTTCTATACTATTTCAATCTTCACACCACAGTAAAATATACTGTATTTATTGTTTAGGGTCTAAAAGGAAATATGTTTTTGTGTTTTGTCTTATTATATGTTAAAAAGGGGAAGAGACAGCGCTAGAGTATACCCCAGAAAAAAAACAAGACATGTATTATGAAAATTAAAATTATTTATTATACATCACAGAATAAAAATATGCAGATAAAAAGACCATGCAAAAGTCCAGTACCACCAAGGAACAAATATTAATAAGTGGTCACATGTGGAGGTTAACTTTGGAGGTCGGCTTTCATTTTTAGACTAAATCAAATTCGGCACCGGAGTTTGACTTTGAAAAAAAAACCAAACAGATTCGAATCTTCCCCCTGAATGTAATGGGAGGTGAAATGATCAAAGCTATTTTTGAGACTCAGGTGCTGAATTTGATTTAGTCTCAAAATGAAAGTCGACCTCACTAGCCTCTCTGCGGCAAGCAGACAGTATAGTATCTGTGTGCTGCCCCCGGAGCACAGATATCCTCCCTTGCTGCCTCTTGCACTCACAGTGCATGTTCTGAGGTCAGAGCTTTGGGGGTCACAAGACATGCAGGCTTTCAGATGTCAGAAAATGCAGGGAGCAGGATAGGTAGCATGGTAGGACATCTGTGTATCTGGCAGTGCACAGATACCACCCTGCTTGCCACTGTACACCAGGGAGCTGTGGTTGCTAGCCAGCATAAGTCCTAGGTCTGCAATGTTGGTGATGGGGTATGTTCTGGAGTAAGTCCTGGGTTTGAAATGTGGATGATGAGGCATCTCTTGGGTGTGCAATGTGGGTGCTGGAGTAAGTCCTGGGTCTGCATTGTGGGTGCTGGAGTAAGTCCTGGGTCTGCAATGTGGGTGATGGAGAATGTCCTGAGTCTGCAATGTGGGTGATGGGGCATGTCCTGAGTATGCACTGTGGGTGCCCAAATTTAGTTGTGCCTGGGACAACACAAAACAAAATACACCACTGCTACCCAGTCCTTCTGTGATCTGTATAGGGCATTCACATTTCTTTCCACTGTGCTTTTTTTTTACTTCTTCAAGCCTCAGGGACAATGTTTGCTCATATAAACAGATTGAGATAGAGAGTGAGCTAGTTTCCAATGGAATTTCTAGACTGGCAGGGGTAAGTATTCAATCCTTCCACCAAAAATATAAAAATATAAATTAATGTAATAATGTAAAAATATCATTAGTATTGTTTCTTTTTCCCTTTCTGGCCTGTGTACAAAGCTCTATGCTCCCATAAGCAATTGTACAATCTCAGAGCAGGTTACCTTTCCCCTGCTGGAGAAAATTACCCTCAATTTCATGGCAGCTCAGAAAGACTGCTGGAAGAAAAGGCCTTAACCGTCTTGCCGCCAGAGTTAAAATGTGTTACACATCTTTACTTTCCTTTATAACCCACATTGCTATCTTCCTCTGGCAATGAAAAGGTTAAGCCCTATAGACCAATTACTTGCTGGATGAAAGGCCTGAATGATAATATTTCTGAGCTTGGTATTATATGTAGCGCATGCTGCAGATGGGGAAATAGAATTTTTATTATCAGTTACAAAATAAAAATACATTGCTAAGCTTGCCATTCTGCATATGTAATTTGTTTAGCTCTGAATACATCTTTTTACAGCTCTAAATCTAACATTGGATTTTATGTATTTATTTTTCCTTGAAAAATGTGTAACGGAGGGGAAATGAAGCACATTGCTCTAGTTATTGTGGTAACAACAGATTTGGTAAATATTGACAAAATGGATTACATTAGAGCAGTGATGTGCCCGAATGCCCAAGTTTCTTGCATGGATCCATTTTGTAAAAAACCACAAAGTGCAAACACTGCATATTAAACATGGAGTTTATTCAGTAAAAAAAAAAATCACACGCACATTTGCTTATGCATACCCACATACATACTGACACACATACAGTACATGCATAACCACATACATTTTCACACACACACATACAATACATGCATACCCACATACATACTCACACACACATACAGTACACGCATAATCACAAACATTCTCACACACACTTACCATACAATACATGCATGCACATACATACAGTACATGCATGCACATACATACAGTACATGCATACACTCATACAGTAAATGCATACCCACATACATTCTCTCACATGCACACCCATACAGTACATGCATACCAATATCCATACTCACACACTCATACCATACATGCATACCAACATACATACTCACACACATATACCATACATGCATACCCACATACATTCTCACACACACACACAAACAGCACATGCATACCCACAGGGCCACCACCAGGAATTTCAGGGCCCCTTACTAAACACATTTTCTGGCCTCCCCCTACAATATCTCCCACTCGCCCCACCTACCCTCACAAGCATGTTATCCCGGTCTTGTGTAAGGCTGGTTGGGAGCAGTTGGTCAATATGCCAGTAATATTTTGCCACTCAATATGCCAGTAATATTTTGCTACTCAATAAGTCAGTATTTAGCCATTCAATATGCCATTCTTTAGCCATTCAATATGCCATTATTTTGCCATTTAATATGCCATTCTTTTACCCCTCAATATGCCATTCTTTTGCCCCTCAATATGCCATTCTTTTGCCATTTAATGTCAGTATTTTGTCCCTCAATATGCCATTCTTTTGCCCCTAAATATGCCATTCTTTTGCCATTTAATATGTCAGTATTTTGCCCCTCAATATGCCATTCTTTTGCCCTCAATATGCCAGGATTTTGTCCCTCAATATGCCAGGATATTGCCCCTCAATATGCCAGGATATTGCCCCTCAATATGCCAGGATTTTGCCAAATAATATGCCATTCCTTTTGCCCTCAATATGCCAGGATTTTGTCCCTCAATATGCCAGACTTCTGCCCCTCAATATGCCAGGATTTTGCCAAATAATATGCCATTATTGTGCCCTCAATATGCCAGTATTTAGCCCATCAATATGCCAGGATTCTGCCCCTCAGTATGCCAGTGTTATGCTCGTGTGCCCCTCCTCCCCCTTCCCCAGTACTTCCCTCATTCCTGCTCTATTTGTCTCCCGGTGCAGGTCCGCGGCTGTGAGGTAAGCGTTGTGCGCTCCCCTCCAGCCGCTTGGATTCTATAAAGTTTAATAAAAAATTTAAAAAAGCAACCGGAGTTACTCTGGTCACATTTTTTTTAAAGCAAACTTTATTGAAGCCGCGTGGCTGGAGGGGAGCGCACAACACCTCCCTCACAGCCGCGGACCGGCTTAAACGGGGACATTTTTTTAAAATTTTTTTATCCTGGCGTGACCCGTGGACCAGCCGGGACGCCAGTATCGCCCGTCACCCCCTGATGGCGGGCCTGCATACCCACATAAATACTCACACACATAAAATGCATGCATACCCACCTACATACTCACAAACATACACACAGAACATGCATTCCTTCCTACAAACACACATATATACACAGTATATGCATACACACATACATACATACTCACACACATACAGTACATGCATTCACACACATGCATCACACAGCTTGGGAAATACAGTTTATTAAAGCATGACATGTCTATTGGGGAAAATGCAGTAATTTGAAGTATAATCTTCATTATGTTTAAGCCTTCTTTTCTCATATTTTAAGGAAGAAAATGTCAGTGACAGAAGATCATGGGTTTGAGAAGCCACCAAATGCCTTGAACCCATTCTGTCAAATCTAAATTTACATATGAAAATACCTTGCACACAAGGTTTAATTTAGATTAAACAGGATGGGTACCGGCACCCACATAACCTGCACCAGCACCCAGATTTGGACTCGCAGGACTTGCCCCAGTGGCCAGGACCCATATTTGCTCTCCGGCCTTGCTGCAGAACTTTTGCACTTAGGACTTGCCAGAGCACCCACTTTGCACTCATGACCTACACCAGCATCTACTTTGCAGTCAGGACTTGCCCTAGCACCCACTTTGCACTCAGGAGACTGACCTCAGATCCAATGAAATAAGCCGGGATGCCGCGAGAGGGCTTTTGGAAGCATTATTCAGTACTCCCTCGTGGCAGCCACAATTTTGAGGGGCGGCAGGGGGGTTTTAAAAAAACCCTGCCCCTTTAAAAAAAAAAAAAAGACCGCGCTTGCAGGCAGAGACGGAAGATCCCCCCTCACCATCTCCGTGCTGCCTGTTCGGCTTCCGGTGCAGTGTGACACGGAAGTGCCGACAGTCACGTGACCGGCGCGCTGACGTCATACGCGCGCCGGGTCACGTGACCTGTCGGCACAACCGCCTGGGAGCCGAACAGGCAGCATGGAGGAGACCATGCTGCCTGCCACTAGCCACCAGGGAAAGGTAAGTGCTGGGGAGTGGGGAGATGGGGGGGATGTACTGGGGAAATTGGCAGGAAAATATTAATGGCAAATAACACTGGCATATTATTGGGCAAATTGGCAGGGGCATATTAAATGCCAAATAACACTGGCATATTATTGGGCAAATTAGCAGGGGCATATTAAATGGCAAATAACACTGGCATATTATTGGGCAAATTAGCAGGGGCATATTAAATGGCAAAGAACACTGGCATATTTTTGGGCAAATTAGCAGGGGCATATTAAATGCCAAATAACACTGGCATATTATTGGGCAAATTAGCAGGGGCATATTAAATTGCAAATAACACTGGCATATTATTGGACAAATTAGCAGGGGCATATTAAATGGCAAATAACACTGGTATATTTTTGGGCAAATTAGCAGGGGCATATTAAATGGCAAATAACACTGGCATATTATTTGGCAAATTGGCAAGGGCATATTAAATGGCAAATAACTGGCATATTATTGGGCAAATTGGCAGAAGCATATTAAATGGCTAATAACACGGGCATATTATTGGGCAAATTGGCAGGGGCATATTAAATGGCAAATAACACTGGTATATTATTGGGCAAATTGGCTGCGGGATATAAAATGGCAAATAACACTGATATATTATTGGGCAAATTAGCAGGGGCATATTAAATGGCAAATAACACTGGCATATTGTTGGGAAAATTGTCAGGGGCATATTAAATGACAAATAACACTGGCATATTATTGGGCAAATTGGCTGCGGGATATAAAATGGCAAATAACACTGGCATATTATTGGGCAAATTAGCAGGGGCATATTAAATGGCAAATGACACTGGCATATTGTTGGGCAAATTGTCAGGGGCATATTAAATGGCAAATAACACTGGCATATTATTGGGCAAATTGGCTGGGGCTTATTAATGGCAAATAAAACTAACATATTATTGGGCAAATTGGCAGGGGCATATTAAATGGCAAATAATACTGGCTTAATATTGGGCAAATTGGCTGGGGCATATTACCGGTAAATGGCAGAATAACACTGGCATATTATTGGGCAAATTGGCTGGGGAATATTAATGGCAAATTATACTGGCATAATATTGCGCAAATTGGCAGGGGCTGATTAAATGGCAAATACTGGCATATTATTGGGGAAATCGGCTGTGACTTATTAATGGCAAATAATACTTGCATATTATTGGGCAAATTGGTTGGGGCATATTAATGGCAAATGATGCTGGCATATTATTGGGCAAATTAGCTGGGGAATATTATGGGCAAATAATATTGGCAATGTGTATGTAATGGGGTGATAGAGGCATGTAAATGGGGTGATGGGGCATGTCCTTGGTGTACAACGTGGGTTATGGGTCATGTCGTGGGTGTGCATCGTGGGTAGGGGGGGTGCCCAAAATTTGTCTGCCTAGGGGAGCACAAAACCAAGATACACCACTGTATATATATATATATATATATATATATATATATATATATGTTTTTGTGTCCACCTCCACCAAGTAAAACTAGCTGGTTAGTGGTCAACCTGGCCATGTGCCACATCACAGGACTTGGTGTGCTATAGATTTGCCATCGCTGCATTACAGGTTTACATTTACTACCATGCAAATTACAGTCTTAAAATGTTATATCATTATGCAGTCTGCAATGATTTTCCTGTTATTTTGGAAAATGTACCAACTATCTCCTGTGCTGGTGATGTATCACAAGAAGAGCTAATTCATCAATGCCAACAGAGTGTTTCATCCCTACTGAATGCTGTTATGTTGTAATAAGTATAATAGTAAAAATGTTTGCTATTAAATTGTATAAAAGTAGGAAAAAATAATTAATAATTTTATTTTGCTGTTTAAATCTAAGAACACTGTTTTTAAACTTCACTTTCCATAGTTTATGTTCATCCTTTACCCATATTAACCATAATATAGGAAACACTGCGCAATATATTGCAAGTATTGGGGACTTACTTTGAAAAATATAAATAATTTACACATTTTTTAAATTGTAGTTTTTTTTAAAGCCTAGGTCACGGTCTCTGTTTTATTTATAAAAAGTATTTGTTCAGAAAATCTATGTACAATATTACACATTAAAAAAAATGTAAACCTATACAAATTTACAATGTACATAAACATTGGATGTTAACATGTATAGCTGGGAGGAAAGACGAAACAGGGGGGATATGATAGAAACATTTAAATACATAAAGGGAATCAACACAGTAAAGGAAGAGAGTATATTTAAAAGAAGAAAAACTACCACAACTAGAGGACATAGTCTTAAATTAGAGGGGCAACGATTTAAAAGTAATGTCAGGAAGTATTACTTTACTGAGAGGGTAGTTGATGTATGGAATAGCCTTCCTGCAGAAGTGGTAGAGGTAAACACAGTCAAGGATTTTAAGCATGCGTGGGATAGACACAAGGCTATCCTAGCTATAAGACTGGGAATGGGGGACTAATAAAAGTATTCAAAAAAATTGGGCAGACTAGATGGACAGAATGGTTCTTATCTGCCGACACATTCTATGTTTCTATGTGTATTATGGTTTTAGAGAGCACATTTCGATTGATCTATGATTGGTGGCAGATTTAATGGTTTCTGGTGGGAATATATGTTTGTGTAAGGAAGAAGCCACAAATGAAAACATACATTTTATATAAAAACCATTAGTCAGTGTATGGTGTGTTATATGTTTTATAATGTTATCATTAACATCTCAGTGAGGACAGCTGGTTTTCTTTTTATTTAAAGGTAAACTACAAAACTCAATAATTAATATCTGAGATGGAAAAAATGTCCACATTTTTCTGCCCTACAACTATTGACGCTTTATGTGTATTAAAACAACACACAAGTGAAAAAGTGCTTTATGTGTATTGTCATCATTGATCATTGTTGGTTGCCAGGTTAAAGTTACAAAATGAGTAGCAAATCTAAAGAAAGAGCTTATATTCTTGATGGTAAATATTTTTAACAAAAGAGACAGTTAATGTAAGCATGTGTAAAAGTAGTGCACACAGAATCTCTGCATGTGCAAACATATAAAGAAAAGCATTACCTGCACCAGTCCCTAACTTCTTGGTTACTCTTGGCACCAGTGTAATATATTTTTAAAGGTAAAAGGCACAGAAGTGTGCAAAAACTCTTGAGATGTAGAAAAAAAAATGGTGTAATTGCTGATATACATAAGACCACAATGATTGCAGTTTTCTTTTCTTTTTTTCTTTTCTTTTCCAACACTTTAATGTGCACCAGCTTTAATAGATGTCCAATGTGCAGCCACAAAAGATTATATTATTTGCTATTTTTCGAGTTTCTAAAAATGGTCCAGAGGTAGTTTTTTTCTATACTGGTTCTTCTGTAACATATTCAGCTTAAAGCTTGATTTGCTGTGCATACAACCCAAAAGGGTTGGACTAACCGTGAATGAAATATTGTAGTGGTGAGCAAAGTATAATTTTGTAAGTGTGTTATATAAATATTAATAATGTTAAATTCTTATTGAATATAATGGGTTAAATGCAATACTGGCCACTAAGTCCGCCACTTTCCATTAACTGAAACGTGGACCACAGAAATACTATGCATTAGAGCACTGGTACTCCGGATAAGGTAACAACATCATTATTCCAAATATCCCCTTATTAAAATGCTAGGCGTCTGGGGTGTAAAAGCCACCCAGAGATCTCTGGCACCAGTAGGGGGAAATTATTTTAATTGTTTTGGGGTGTGGGGGACATTGAAGGATATTAACAGGTTAACCTTTTCAGTGCTGTAGAGAACGCGGTTTGTATTCCCTACAGCACTGAAAGGGTTCAAATGTGCAAGTAGCTTCTGCGTTAAGTAGCCGCCACACATTTAGGCCTTTTTTTGTGTATTACATTAACAGGGCAAGAATGAATGCACAGTATTCTAATGGCGTTTTTTCCCGGGTAGGCTAAACCTCCAATGATATTACCAGACCCGTTAATAACATCTGTTTTTTTCATTGCCATTCATTGCAAAATATTTTTGACCATGTGATTATAGGTCATAGGTTACATGCACTTATCAGTGCCATGCTGCCATATTTGTCTCCTGGGATAATAAACATAGATAGAGTAGGTGTGGGACAAGTCACAGGTCAATGGCATTCTGGGAGAAAAGAGAAGACGGTAGCTGGTTGCTATAGATAACTGGAATAGGGAGGGTGCAGAGAGGTTGTGTTTGTATGGTGAATGCGAGCAGCTGTTTGATTCTGACAGCCGGTACCAAGAGACTTTCACATGTCACATCAACTTTGAGATAAGAAGGAATAGATGTTACCTGAGTGCTATTAAATATGCTGCGTTGTTGATCTGTACTGTGCATAATCTTGATTGTTGTGGTTTTAAACAGAAAGAAGTGCAGGTGCATGGAAGGAGAAAAAAATATATATAGTGTAATACAATAAACAAAATGGGGGGTTGCGCTGAAATAAGTGCACTCACAAGAAGCTCTCTAAAATGACGTCCATCAACAAAGATGAAAGGAAGGACCAGTTATGGAGTACTGTATCCAATCTTCTTTAATCAGAACTGTATAAAAATATAAAAACAGTGCAATATCTAAAACATAACAGTGCACGCAAGAAAATGAACAATTACAAATAGTACATGCACATGCCATTAGTTAATTAATATAAGGGCTGCAGACAAACGAAAGTATAGAAAGTATGGTGGTTTTAATGGATGTGGTCATTTTTTTAACAGGTGCGGTAATGATATTACCGCACCTGTTAATGGTGTTAGCGGCAGGCCCATTAATTTACCACAAACATCAGTTTTTTCTTTATCTGGGCATTACATATTATATCAGGAAGCTTTGGGAACCATGCAGAGAATTAACCCCTCCATTAACAGACATGAGAAATTACATAAAATGAACCCAACCATTAGCAGATCTGAACAGTTGCAGAGAATTAACCCCTCCATTAGCAGACCGGAGCAAATGCACAGATAACTAACCCCTTCATTAGCAGACCAAAGCAGTTGTAGAGAATTAACTCTATTACTATCACACACAATCTCTCTATTACCTGATGCAGGCTTAGGCTGCAGTGAAGGAGGGGCTCAGCCAATCAGAGGAAACTTCTGAACTCTTAGCAAATCAGGAGAGTTGAAAAGTCTCTCCTGATTGGCTGAAACTTCCTTCACTCAGAGTTCTCAGTTCGGGACTTTGCATTGTACTGGTTTGAAGCTGTCCAGGACATAAAGTCTCATTGCTGGACTGTCCAGGCAATCCAGGACATGTTATCACCCAATGTAACATAGGTTACACATTCTAGAACACAAGTGAGAACGGCTCTTCTCAAACAAGCATGCAGTCTGCAATGAAATTGTGACTTGCAGTTTATTGCAGTCAGCGCTGTGTGACATTTGAACAGATTCTGGATACAGCGTGGAGTGATAAATTATAATGTGGCACTTTGGAGCTCCTGTTACTTGTGTTTAAATTGGTTTACTGAGAAGTTACCAAGCAAAATATCCAGATGCTTAGCTAGATAAACAGATTGCAGTCACGGACTGCACTGCAGTGCTAGGGAAAATGACTGTTAAGTGGTTATGCTCCCAGATACAGATAATACACCAAGAAGCAACTGCTGGTGAAGGAGGAAAGGCACAGGCTGCTAAAGAATCTGCTTGTTATGAACTGAGGCTATTAGAACAAGAACAAATGTTGACAGTGTAAAAGAGAAAAGTGATTATAATTTAGGAATCATAATTTAATGAAAGGCCGGTTAACATCCAGGTAGTGAGAAGCAAGCATTAAGTTTGGGAACAGACAATGTTAGTATTAAATATAATATAAAACACACAATCTACACACACCGCACAAGCCAGAAGACTGTTTTTTTCCCTCAGAAATCCTAAACTACCACTACTGCAAGGGATCCTGGGTAGGTATATGCAAATAAGGTTAACAATGATCACCTTTTTGCCACTATATCCACTTTATAGTCGGACCCCTTCGAGCAAATGTCCGCTATGCAAGACAGCCTGGGACCAGGGCTGCTTTAAGACCCTAGGGGGCATTGCGCAAAGTCTTTAGCAGTGGGCCCCCCTCAGCCCTCGTTTTCTAAAGTCACATTTTAAAAAACTGTATGTAAATGTAAACTTCATAATATTATATGCAACTATTTTCATATCACATTAAACTATTTGTATATGTAATAAAAATGTTATTTAAAAATTGCATTTCTTGTTTTTATTCCCTTTTTATGCACCCACATTGCACCTACAGGACTTAACACAGCACCATACAGTACCCACAGTACTTGCCATGATCCTATATTGCACCCATAGCACTTGGCTTTCACTCATATTGCACCCACACAACTTGGCATACCATAGTGTCAATTTGCCACACAGAATATACCACAGTGTCACTTTGTCCCACAGAACATGCCACAGTGTCACTTTCCCCCATAGTACATGTTATATTGCCCCACAGAACAAGTCCACAGCATCACTTTGCCAATTAAAATATGCCACTTCAGGTACCAATTAACATGCCATAGTCACTTTGTCATTAACATGTGAAACTGTCAGTTTGCCTATTAAAATATTTGTTAATATGCCATAGCTTGGCCATTAATATGCCAGTGTTATTTTGCCACTGATATGCCACAGCCATTTTGACATTAATAGGCCAGTATTATTGTGCAGTTAATATGACACAGCCAATTTGCCCATTAGTATGCCAGTATTATTTTGCCATTGACATGCCAGTGTTATTTTGCCATTAATAAGCCCCAGCCAATTTGCCCAATAATATGCCAGTGTTATTTTGCCATTTAATATGTCCCAGTCAATTTGACCAAATAATGTGCTAGTGTTATTTTGCCATTTAATATACCGCAGGCAATTTGTCCAATAATATGCCAGTATTGTGCTACCATTAATAAGCCACCCTTTGTTACCCCCCTTCCCCAGTACTAACCTCCTGGCTGCTTCGTCTCCCTGGTCGTCTCCTCAGTGCAGTCTTCCCTCATGCACGGTGGAGGGAAGTACAGTCATATCTGGTGGAAATTATTTGTTTATTTATGCATTAAACTTTTTTTTCCGGCAGTCTAACACCCATGGCCAGCGGGGAGCCCCTTAACCAGAGGGCCCTGGGCAAGTGCCCAGTATGCCCATTGGTTAAAGCAGCCCTGCCTGGGACAGAGTTTCAGAGCCAGATAAGCTCTCATAGATAGCTGCTTCATCTTTAATGGGAATTCATGGATATAGAGCCAATGACAGCCTATTTTATAGCAGCCAACACACTCCCCCATAACATAAAGAATTGAAAGATAAAGTCACTGTAGACTGTAGTAGTAGACTGACATAAGCTAAGGGTTTAATTACTGGAATAGGCTACAGGCATTAATAGCGGAACTGGAAAAATAGGCAATCTGCAGAATCTTAACAAGTCAGCTATTAGTTCCTGATTTTGTTGTTGTTGATTTGTCAGTTTACTGAAGTTCATTTTTTAGTGAGCAATCCCCAATGACATATCAGCAGGTTTGCATTATGTAGAACTGTAATGTCACTGAATCTCCAACTTTTTCATCTGATAATTGTTTTATGTAACTTTTACATAATTACATCCAGTCTGTAATATGTTTTGTGTGAAGAAAGAAGGAAAAGACCCAAGTGCGCCTAATAATATACCAAAGTTTATAAAAAATAATACTTGACTGAAGATATTAAAATTGAGAGGTCCTTTTGTTATTCATATATACATAAACATAGAGAAAAGTCACATGGGACAATATTGTAACAATATAAATGGGGACTAGCCTGTAGATCTCAATGTGTATACACTCACACTCTGTGTCGCAGTACAATGCTCTATTCTCTGGCTTGCTAGGAGACCCCTAAGGTGTCTGTCTTGTTATTGCCGATCCCCCCCTCACCCCCACCCCCACCGTAGAAGAGCAGTCAGTGAGGTAAAAAGGCAGATAGCAACAATACAAATAAATAATTAAAAGTCAGTTTAAAAAACATCCACACAACGCGTTTCACCGTTTATTGGCTTCATTAAGGTGTAAATGCACACAAATCTCCATAGCGTCCTTACATTTGGCATTTAATTCAGATATTCAGATATGTCATGTATGTTATTCTCCCGAGATTCAAGATGGAGTTGAAATCACGCAAGATACAAAATGGCGCTCATAATCTTGCAGGATCCGTCATGGTGCCCGAAAACCTGCGAGATCTTGAGATGGAGTAAGTTCTCACCATATAACAGCTTTTAGCAACAAAAAAAAAAGGTCCATCCTCTCATGAGGATTAACGATTAACCCCATTTATTCTGACATGGAAAATGTAGCTGACACTCAAAGTGAGCCCTGGCTACATCTTACCAAAACACAGCACGCCCAAATTTCTGGATTTGGCATGGCTCCACAACGTGACGGCTCAAAGTCTTGCAGTATTTCGGCAGGGATCGGGTCTATGCCTATGACTCTTTGATCAGGGCCATGAGCAAAAAAGACCTTTGGCCCGTAAGAAAGAATGAAAGCGCCATTCGGTGGGGAGGGGTTAAGAGAGGGACTGTGTACTAAAGAAAACACCCTCTGCACAGGGTAAGATGAACATTTCATCTCATCATTTTAATTCTACATTGTGCAGGTACAAACTCTGTGAGTTTCCCCCTGCTAAGCAAACCCAGCAGGTCTCTCCCTGCACAATGTATAGTTTTAATGGAGAAATGAAAGGTTCACCTCACCTCACCTGCAACTCATCTTTCAGAGAATAGTCCCCATTGCCACACTGACACATAAGAATATTATACTGGGTATAATGTGTCCTTTCTGGATTTTCCATGCAAGTCACCTGCTTCCTGTCTTGTTGCTCGAATCCTAGCAAGTAATTGTGAGCTGGTTGCTGGGGAAACCAACAATTCCTACAAAGCTTTAATCATCGCACATCTGAATGCTGCCTGGTATCCTCCGCACATTGTGTTCCTGCTGCAAATGCTTTAATGTCACATTGCTGAAAAAGCATCTTGTTCAGACCTCATTAACTCATATACTTCACAACACAATGCCGCTATACAGTTTGAAATCGCAAGAGTTAATACAATTAATGTGGGTGTCCTGGGATTAAGCAAGTTCTTATGCAGTAAAAAAAAAGATAAGACCATATTTTGCAGACTGGAGATTTCACACATACAATGAGATTTATTTTCCTGGAAAATAGAGCCATCGAATTTTAGGATTTCTTTGAAATCACTTCAAAGAAAATATAAAGCTTATTGTCTCCAGTGTTGGTAAGAATTCACCTGCTCTCTTACAGTCACAGACACAGATGTGTACTATTGCTGGATTCTTATGTCAGGGAGTTGATGCCATCATGTGGCAGATAGTTATTGTAACGCTATATTCATGTGTATTGTGTTTAGAAATAACTCCATATGTGCATGTAGTTAATCTGTAAGTGATCTTATGGTCCATCCCCAATGCAACACAGGATGTGATTTGGAGTGATAAAGACCCAAAATCCTGTCACCATTCTGTCTTTTTAGATTTTTTTTAAGAAGCAACAACTGGGTGTGGATAGTATACAGGGCTGGCCTTAAGTGTTTTGGCGCCCTGTGCAAGCTTCCCCCGTGGTGCCCCCCCCCCCCCCGTCTCTTTCACCCCCCTATGTATGTGTCTCTCTCCCTTCCCATGTTTGTCCCTTTCCTCTTCCTTGCCATTTCTGTCTCTCTCCCCCCTCCTGTTCTTCTCCCCCCCCCCCCCGTCCCCTGTTCTGTCCCACCCTCCCCCTGTTTTCACTCTCCCCCAGCCCCTGTTCTGTCTGTCTCTCTCTCTCACCCCTCCCCTGTTCTGTCTCTCCCCCCCCCCCTTGTTATCTCTCTCTCCCCCAGTTCTGTCTCTCCCCCCTGCCCCTGTCCTGTTTGTCTCTCTCTCCCCCTTCCCCTGTTCTGTCTCTCCCCCATCCACTGTTCTGTCTCTCTCCCCCCTCTCCCTGTTATCTCTCTCTAGCCCTGTTCAGTCTCTCCCCCCCCCCCTGCCCCTGTTCTGTCTGTCTGTCTCCCCCCTAACCCCTGTTCTCCCTCCCCTACCTTTGCCTGCAATGTTGGATCCAGGGAGGGGGCGGAGCTAACCGGCACAGCGGTGTAGCTCCGCCCCCACCCTGTGAACCAGAGCACAGTCTGCATTACGGGGAGCCATGGGCAGCAAGAGAAGGTGCTGCTCGGCTCCCCATGCTTAATGCAGGCATGGGGAGCCGAGCAGCACTTTCTCATGGAGCCAGTGGCTCCCCGTGAAGCAGACGCTGCTCTGCTTCACAGGGTGGGGGCGGAGCTACACCTCTCAGCCGGTTAGCTCCGGACCCAGCAGAGCATGCCGAGCAGAGGGCTGGTGAGGGGGGATCTTTTGATCTCCCCCAGCCAGTGCCTCTACTGGCTTTTTTTTATTTTTATTTTTTTAACTTTTTTTTTAACTTTTTTAAATTTTTAAAAAAAATTTTTTTTACGGGAGGGCGCCCCCTGGGGTGTTGCGCCCTGTGCGCTCGCACAGGTCGCACACCCCTAAGGCCGGCCCTGATAGTATATATACCCAGTGGTGTATCTTGATTTTGTGCTGCCCTAGGCAGACAAAATCCGGGCACCCCCCTACCCAAGCTGCACACCCACGTTACACACCTAAGACATGCCCCATCATTCAGACTCACATCAAGCTTACACTCCCATCACACTCAGTCACACACTCCTACTCCCATCACACTCAGTCACACACTCCTACTCCCATCACGCACACTCTGACTCCCATCACACTCAGTCACACACACTGTCTCCCATCACACACACTCTGACTCCCATCACACTCAGTCACACACACTGTCTCCCATCACACTCAGTCACACACAGTCTCTCATCACGCTCAGTCACACACACTGTTTCCCATCACACACACTCTGACTCCCATCACACTCAGTCACACACACTGTCTCCAATCACACACACTCTGACTCCCATCACACTCAGTCACACACACTGTCTCCCATCACACACCACACTCATTCACACACACTGTCTCCAATCACACACACTCTGACTCCCATCACACTCATTCACACACACTGTCTCCCATCACACACACTCTGACTCCCATCACACTCAGTCACACACACTGTCTCCAATCACACACACTCTGACTCCCATCACACTCAGTCACACACACTGTCTCCCATCACACACCACACTCATTCACACACACTGTCTCCAATCACACACACTCTGACTCCCATCACACTCATTCACACACACTGTCTCCCATCACACACACTCTGACTCCCATCACACTCAGTCACACACTGTCTCCCATCACACACACTCTGACTCCCATCACACTCAGTCACACACTGTCTCCCATCACACACACTCTGATTCCCATCCCACTCATTCACACACACTGTCTCCAATCACACACACTCTGACTCCCATCACACTCAGTCACACACACTGTCTCCCATCACACACAGTCACACACACACACACACACACACACACACATCCCATCAGCACTTACCTTTCCCTGGCAGGCAGGCAGGCAGCATGGTCCCTCCATGCTGCCTGTTCGGCTTCCCGGCGATTGTGCGAGGGGGCCATGTCGGCACTTCCGTGTCGGCACACTGCACGGGGAGCCGAACAGGCAGCACGGAGGTTTCTCTGTGCTGCCTGTTCGGCTCCCCGTGCAGCCTGGCAGGCAGAGCGTTGGTGAGGGGGGATCTTGCGATCCCTTCTCACCTCCGTCTCTGCCTGCAAGCGCGGTGGGGTTTGTTTGTTTTTTTTAAAGGGCCAGATTTTTTGATTTTTTTATTTTTTTTAATTTTTTTTTTTTCCCAGTGCTGGGGGGCGCTGCCGCCCCCCAAAATTTGCCGCCATAGGCATCCGCCTAGGATGCCTCGCGGTAAATACAGCACTGTATATACCCAGAACCAGGTGTATGAATACTATAACATTACAGATATTATCTTGCTTGTTTGGTATAACGTATAGAGAGTAAGGTTGTGAAGGAGTGCTTCAGGGAACTACTTAATCCATCAAGGAGGAGATGGGGGCAAAATATCCTCCCAACTTTTCTCCTCTCCCACACTAATACCTTCTTCCCATTGCCTACACTTGTTGGCTCAGGAAATGAATAGGCAAATGTTAGTTACACATTAATAGGAAAAATGATATGACCGGGGTAGTAGTGGCTAACAGATCAGTATGTACCTGTGCAACATGAGAACTTTAGTTTACAATAACTAAGGGGGTAAAGATTATCCACAACTACCCCAGTATAATATTCCAATGTTGGCTGGCTGTATATCATGAGAGTAGCATTTATATTGTTATTCCTCTCCTTCTTCTTGTATTTATATTGTGATTCCTCTTCTCTTTGTGCGCGCTTGTGTTACTGATATTGTAATTCCTCTCCTTCTTTTTGTGCGCTTGTGCTGGTCCCATCCTGCTGCTTTATCCCACGTCTCCCTCATTTTGAGAATCAGAGTGAATTTTGGTCTGAATGAAGACCGCCATCAATATACATTTTATCCCTGGGCCTGACTTCATTAGGCTCAAATACACCAGGGAGCTGTGGCTGCTCACAGTCCTTGATGTGCAATGTGAGTGATGGGGCATAGCCTGGGGTACTGCGGTAAGTTCTGGTGTGCATTGTGGGTGATGGGGCATGTCCTGTGGTACTGAGGTAAGTCCTGGGTATGCAGTGTGGGTAATGGGACTGAGCGTCTGAGGGTCAGATTGTAAAATAAAAGGAAATAAAAAAAAATTTCAATCATAGTTTCATTAAATATGAAAAAATATTTACGAATAAAACTTTTTTTACAATTTAATCTCTTTAGTCTTATATTTAGACTTTTTATTTTTTCCTAAATTAATATTTAATATGTATACATTACTGTTGATTTTACCATGATATGCCAAGATCACACATTACTGCTGATTTTGCCATGATATGCCATGTTTATACATTACTGGTGATTTTGCCATGAAGCCAAGTGCTGGGGTAAGTCCTGTGAGTGCATTCTAAGTGCTGGAATGCTGGAACATTTGATAAGCGACTTATGCCCAATCACATATTACTGGGGGCTTCGCAGTACCTGTAGCCCAGGAGACTAAAATGTCTTGTAATTAATCCGGCCCTGGGTAAGGGGGGTAGAGGGGCAATTGCTGCCTGGGCTACTCTCAAGCCTGACTCAATAAGCTGTGTCTGCGCAACTTTTCACCTCTAAATGCCCAAGTGCATAGGAATTTAGCACGTTCATTCTTTCTATACAATTATCGGGTGTGTCTATCAATCTGTCTATATATTTGTTTTTCATGTGTTTTGGACTCTTCAGGTGGGCTGGTGAAATTGCACTATGGGCTATTAAATCGTTTTTGTTCCCTGGGCCACAAGTTACCAGCCCTCCCCTGGCAAGCAGCATCCTCAGACTTTTCTAAAGCACCAACACTTACAGTGAGCAAAGGCGCCATCTGTTGGACGACATATGCAGCTATGGATATTAATCTAGTTACAATGATGCAATGTTTACTGTCATGAAGTACATCCTGATAAATATTATGCGGTGAGCACAACAATCTAGTAATGTGAGGGGGAATGTTTTATATTGAATACAACATACAACAGTTGTTTCGTGTTTTTGTTTAAATCACATTTTTATTGTTTTTTCTATTACAAAAACAAACTGATTATTCACAAATCAAGAGCATAAGGACAATATCCAGATATAGTTTGGTCAAAGTAATATAGATTGAACAGACTAAGTGACATCAAGTGGGAGGAGATAAGAGAAACTGAGGAAAAACCAAAAGAAATGTGAATGAAGAAAAACAATTAAATCTGGAGGGAAGAAAGGGTAGTAAGAAAACAAATGAAATAGAGGGAAAAGGAAAAGCGAGTTGTAGAGAACCCCCGTGTTGGGAGAGACCATCTGTAGCACAAAGGTGCTATAAAAAATGGGTTATGAGTCACTAGTGTGACCAAAAATCGTATCCAAGCTGTGACAGTCAGCTTGGATAAAAAGTATATACTGCTGACCCCGGTAATCAAATACTTTGAGTTGGTATATAGGTCTGCTTCGGAATCTACTGGCTAGTGAAATTGTACTGGTTGGCACAATTTCACAAAGATACAGTCCACAATATACTATGATCTGTGTATAAGGTTCAGAGGCATTTGGTACTTTGCTCAGAAATTAAATGGAGTCATAATGCAAATATAGCGAAAGTTAAATCCAACAAATAAACTAGTATAGAGACAATATGTTCCATAAGTCCAGAGATGAAGCTCATGAGAGATCTCGAAGAAAAGTAGTGCCGTTATTGCGCTACTGAATAATAATCCAGTTATCACAGCAGAGCCAGGAAATTGATTGGTGTTGAATTTTCAAGTACTGGGTTATTTGGAAGTCCCAGGCCACTTAAAAACATTGCCATTGAGTGTCCAAGAATGTGGTGTCTATAATCCTTCTTTGTGTTTAATGCATATAAAATGTTCCAGGTATATCAGATGAATTCATCTCTTAGGGTCTATGTAATATGCTTCAAAGAAGAGTGGTCCATGAGAGGGATATTTCCTGACTGAACTCCAGTCACCCTGGTACAGATCCAACTTGTCTGGAGCTCGTTTCTAACTGTTGGACTGTGTATGTCTGCAAGCCATACATAAATGCAATGCTGCCTGTACACAGTATTAATGCTGGGACAGAACTGAATATGACCGGAAGGACCCAAAAACACGGGTCTTCTCTGGAAAATGCATGACTCTTGTCAAAGCAGTTGGCTACAGACCGTACAGCAGGAATTGACTGGACCTCAATGATGAGGGGGCTGCAGCACTAGGGGAAAGGATTTCTAGAGGGATGGAGGGACTTTTAACCTAGGCAATGGGGAGGGTAAATATCAAAATGGAGCAATGGTAGCTAAAATAGATTGGAAAGAGGGTCTGGCTTTGGGAAAGGGAAGGAGAGCAGTGGTAGGGTTAGCATAGACAATAGGAAGGTATGTACAATTAAACAAGGCATAAAGTACAAAACCTGCCTGCATAAAAATGGGTAGTAATCTAAAATAACTTTTAGCAAATGCAAGAAAAATGGGTGAGATAGAGATATTGGCAAGTGATGAACAGTATGATTTGATTGGTATCACAGAATTTTGGTGGGATGGTACACATGACTGGTCAGTTAATTTACAAGTTTACTCACTTTTTTTTTTTAGAAGGGACTGAGTAAATAGAAAAGGGAGGGATTTTTTTTTATTTGTGAAACCTAAATTAAAGCCAGTATTAAATAAGATGTGCATGATGACACTGGTACCCAAAGTGGAGACACTGTGGGTGGAGATTAGTTAAGAGATGTGCATTACTTGTAGGTGTATGCTACAAGCCACCAAACATTAACATTGATGGGGAAGATCAGCCTTTATTGCAAATTAAAAAGGCTGCAAATCTGAATGTAGTTTTAATCATGGGAGATTTTAATTACCCAGATATAGATTGGAATTGTGAAACAACTGATTCTGCTAAGGGCAGCAAGTTTCTGAACCTGTTAAATAACAAATTTATATCACAATTAGTAGACACCCCGACTAGACTGACTCTAAATACATACAGATTAAAATATAGAAAGCCAGTCTGAATCTGGTAATAACAAACAACGAGAGCTTACCTCAAACATTCAAGTAAGAGAACACCTGGTGAATAGTGACCATAACATGGTTTCATTTAAGATACATTTAAAAAAAAAAAAATGCTAACTACTCCACCAAAACACTTCATTTTGGGTCAGCTTTGATGGGCTAAAGGCATCTACTGAACACATAGACAGGAATGGATTGCTTTCTGGACAAAACACAGAATACCTTTAAGCAGACATTACAAAATTGTACATACTGAGATATATACCACTGGAAAACAAACACAAAAGAACAAATCAGAACTAATGTGGCTCACATAAGACAGGAAGTGCAAGACAAGCAAGTGGCATACAAACATTGTAAACTCAAAGGATCGGCAGCATCATTTATAGAGTACAAAGATTCCAACAAATGGCTTAATTGGAAAATGTGAACTGATTGTTAAGGAGAGTAAAACTAACCCCAAAAAATGTCTTATGTATGTAAATGGAGAAACCTAAAGGCAGAATGTGTTGGTCCTTTGTTATCCAAATGGGAAATATAGTTAGTAGGACATTGGGGATTATATATTTAGATATGAACAACAGATCACCAAACACAATCCTCTCAATAGGTTTAAAAGTGTCACCATTGCAAAATAATTTTAAAACCTTACTAGTATACAGACATGCTCTGTTTAAAGAGAGTTTGATCTAAGTGATCATGATATTAGTTATTTTTTTACACAGGGAATGTTCTGATTCACTTTTTCATTTTTTATTACCCATGTTTAAACATCATCAATAAAAATTAGTTTTTAATTTTTTTTATTTTATTTTTGCAATAGTGGGACTTTTCACTTCAATTAGAGGGTTGCATTTTTTCCAAGGGTAAGTCTCTGTAGCATATATTTCATTTAAAATCATTATTATTTTAAATGATGTTCATTTATTGCACCAATTATAGAGCTCTGTTATGTGGCTCCATGAAAGGGCATTTAGCTCTTAGACATGTCTATGTGGATTTTTATGTGAATCTAAAATAAAATATTATGCAATTAAAAAAAGAAAGAAAGGGCTGGCTCTTGTAGCCTCAAACGCTAATGAAATTCTATGAGAGGATTTTGGTTATTGTGAAAATAGCCAAAATCCTCCTATTTAAGTCTATGGAAGTACTTCTGAAAAAAAATTAAAAAAAAAACATTTTAATTTAAAATATAAATTGTATTAACGTTGACCACTTCTGCTGGAAAGCTATTGCATGCACTACCCTATCGGTAAAGTCTCTGTCTGTAGTCCACCTATGTTTACAATGCAAACGCCCACTAAAAACATTCTAGACTGCAGTGCCAGCAACCATTCAATAGAGGGAGTAGCGTCTGTTTTTTATTGCCAATAAGTGTATAGCCACCATTTGAGTTCCAAAGAAGAATCCTTGGCACTGAAAGGGTACATGAGTGCTGTGATTAATGAAACTGTCCCCATCTGTGAATTATTAGTGTTTTAATGACTGTAGAATTACACTAGTCTGGCCATGTACCCAGGCCTGAGAGACGAAGTCTGGGTGATATTAATACTGCCTGTGTAAGGAGCAGAGGTCAATAATCACCAGAGTCGTAATTATGTGAAAGGAAGAAGGTGGGGTGGAGGGTAGTGAACAAGACCCACCTCTTAAATATGTTGCAATTTTAATCATTAAATTGGGATTAACCCATGTGCATCCAGTCAAAATATTTGGGGTGCTTGAATCAACAAAACAGTACTGCACAGGTGGCATATAGGAGCATGGAATAGATCCAGTCAGGTTCCAAATACTACTTGAAACCTGTCTACCAATTCTCCCATGCAATGTTCCAGGGGCCAAATGTCCAACTATATGAAAAAAAGGAAATGGTGTAATAGTCATAAGCAGTACTTGAAATCAAGGGCATGCAATTATTAATCAAGGATTTATTGATTGCAGGAAGCATCTCACTGTTATGCAAATCGTCAGTCTGCTATTTCACAGTATGTTTCTTGTGTCAGAGTTTCTCATTCTAATGCTAAATTTTACTGTCAGAACACAGGATTATGTAATGGGATTGTAAATTCCCCTAGATTTAAAAAACAACAATGATGCTTATAACATCACAGTAGGAAGTGATGCAGTTTCATGTCAATTTATTTATGAAATGATAATGAGTTAATTCCATTGTAATTCCAGATGATATTGGTGCATTCTGAACAGGCCCTCCATCGGGGGTGACAGGTGATACATCTGTAGGGCTGAGTGGCCATCTTAAAAAAAAAAAAAATTGCTTGCTGGCAGAGGTTCTGGCAGCGGAGATAAAAAGCTCAAGCAGGCACCATTGTGTCCACTGCCCAGGCAGACAGACGTCCCATGCTGCCTCTCATGCTCCCAGCCTAGTGCTCCGATTCATGTAACCTACCGGTGCTCAGCCTTCAGGCCAAGCAAGGAGGCTGCATGGAAATTATTCACAGACGCCATGCTGCCTGGCACTGGACACCAAGGAGCTTTGGGTACTGGCTGGGGTAAGTCCTGGTTAGGGTAAGTGTGAGGATGGCGGAATGTCCAGAGTTGCTCTGGTATGTCCTGGAAGTGCAATGTAGTGATGGGGCATGTCCTGGGGTGTTCGGGTAAGTCCTGGGTGTGCAGTGATGGAGCTGCCCTGATTCTGAGCTGAAGTATTTTTATATGTTTTTTTTGTGTAGGTTTAAACTAATTTTTAACCATTTATATGGAAGTAAATAAGGTACTATGGTGAACAGAGTAGATATCCAATATTTATTTTTATTTAGATACAATATATGGACATAAATATTGGAACACAGGACTTAATTATTGATTTCAGGTGTTTGAAAAGTGCAGGGTCAATGATTGCTGAGGAGCATGGTGCGTAAGAGTTGCCAATGCTCTGCTGATTCCATAACCAGGCCTGCCATCAGGAGGTGACGGGCGATACTGGCGTCCCGGTATCCCCCGTTTAAGTTCTCCCCTCACAACCGCGGACCTGCACCGGGAGACAGCAGCAATGAGGCAAGTACTGTCGGAGGAGGGGAAAACGAGCATAACGCTGGCATACTGGGAGGCAATATTCTGGTATTTTGAGAGGCAAAATCCAGGCATACTGAGGGGCAAAATTCTGGCATATTGAAGGGCAAAATCCTGGCATATTGAGGGGCAGAATCCTGGCATATTGAGGGGCAGAAGCCTGGCATATTGAGGGCAAAAATAATGGCAAATTAATTGGCAAAATCCTGGCATATTGAAGGGCAAAATCCTGGCATATTGAGGGGAAAAATCCTGGCATATTGAGGGGCAGAATCCTGGCATATTGAGGGGCAGAATCCTGGCATATTGAGGGCAAAAAGAATGGCATATTAATTGGCAAAATCCTGGCATATTGAGGAGCAATATCCTGGCATATTAAGGGGCAATATCCTGGCATATTGAGAGGAAAATCCTGGCATATTGAGGACAAAAGAATGGCATATTGAGGGGCAGAATTCCGGCATATTAAATGGCATATTGAGGGCAAAATACTGGCATATTAAATGGGGAAAGAATGGCATATTGAGGGGCAAAATACTGGCATATTTAGGGGCAAAATACTGGTATATTGAAGGACAAAATACTAGCATATTAAATGACAAAAGAATGGCATATTGAGGGGCAAAATACTGGCATATTGAGGGACAAAATACTGGCATATTGAGGGCAAAATACTGGCATATTGAGGGGCAAAATACTGGCATATTGAGGGACAAAATACTGGCATATTGAGGGGCAAAATACTGGCATATTTAAGGGCAAAATACTGGTATATTGAAGGACAAAATACTAGCATATTAAATGGCAAAAGAATGGCATATTGAGGGGCAAAATACTGGCATATTGAAGGACAAAATACTAGCATATTAAATAGCAAAAGAATGGCATATTGAGGGGCAAAAATTTGCATATTGAGGGGCAAAATACTGGCATATTGAGGGGCAAAATACTGGCATATTGAGGGACAAAATACTGGCATATTGAGGGACAAAATACTGGCATATTAAATGACAAAAGAATGGCATAGTGAATGGCTAAAGAATGGCGTACTGAGGGGCAAAATACTGGCATATTAAATGGCAAAAGAATAGCATATTGAATGGCTAAGTACTGATTTATTGAGTGGCAAAATATTACTGGCATATTGAGTGGCAAAATATTACTGGCATATTGACCAACTGCTCCCAACCACCCTCCATATTACACTAGACCGGGATAACATGCTTGTGAGGGTAGGTGGGGCGAGTGGGAGATATTGTCGGGGGAGGAGTTAGGGGGCCCAGAACATTTGTTCAGTAAGGGGCCCTGAAATTCCTGGTGGTGGCCCTGTCCACCATAACTGAAGTGTTCAAAATTTCCACTGTATTAATATCAGCACAAAAACCGTGCTGCAGGAGTTTCATGGATTGGGCTTTCATGGCCAAGCAGCTGCATGCAAGACACACATTACCAAGTACAAAGCCAAGAGTTGGATCAAGAGGTTTGATGCCACCACTGGACTCAGGAGCAGTGGAAATGTTTTCTGTGGAATGATGAATGATGGGCGAGTCTGAGTTTGTCAGATGCTGGGAGAAGATTACCTGCCTGACTGCATTGTACCAACTGTAAAGTTTGGTGGAGGAGTGATAATGGTACAGGGCTGTTTTTCAGGGGTTAGGCGAGGTCTCTTATGTCCAGTGAAGGGAAATATTAATGCTTAAGCATACCAAGACATATTTTCTTTTTTTTTTTATTCAATATTATTTATTTTCTTTAAACATGTATATCAAAAGAGACAAAACACAACATCCATATAAAAACATAATTAAACATCCAAAGACATAAATACTCATCGTTATTGTAAAGTGCAGTTTAGCTCTTCCTCCTCTCTTTATCTGTTCAAGCATCAGTTGTAAGTCCGGAGGACGGGTATTCCCATCTGGAGTATTACTATACATGACATTACATACAAATACTAAAGTCGGTCAGGCACGGGGGTGCAATCTAGTCCCATGTTTCTGTGTTTTTCAATATCTTAATCCATTCCTCATATTTTTAAGGTTTTTTTTTTGCTGCGCTCTTACTCGTCCAATATAGGCCCTGTTCCATTTTTAATTCATATATCAGCTGCCTTTTTAATTCTATCCCAGTTATTTGTTTTGGTAGTTTCCAGTTCCTAGCTATTATTATTTTGGCTGCAGTGGCTAGCTGTATCGTTAGGCATTTACAATCCTCTTTTATGTCTTCAGGAAATAAATGCAGTAATATGGTTTTAGGTAGTATACTCAAATTGAATTTGTAATATTTTACTAATTTGACTTAGCAGTTGCCATAGATGCCCATAAAGACATGGTTGGATGAGTTTGCTGGATAAGAACCTGACTGGCTGCCACAGAGCCATGACCTCAACCCCATCAATTGACTTTGGATTGCACTGAAACGGAGATTTCAAGGCAGGCCTTCTCGTCCAGCATCAGTACCTGACATCCTAAATACTCTACTGGATGAATACTACAAAATCTTGTGGAAAGCCTTCACAGAAGAGTGAAAACTGTTATAGTTTTAAAGGAGGGACCAACTACATTTAAATCTGTATCTATTTAGAATGTGATGTCAGAAATGTCCCTTTTGGGGTAATGGTCAGGTGTCCCAATATTTTTGTCCATATAGTGTACATTGAGATATCTATCTTTTTCACAAACTCTATTGTTCTTAATGTACTTAGACATCAGCCAAAAGGGTGCGTTGTTTGGCATGTTTGCCTGCTAATCAAGGACAAAATAAGTTCCACAGGATCTACCTGTGACACCAGAGTCATACTTAGCTTAAGAGGCCGACTTTAGATTTGCTGATGCAAAGACAGTGGGAGCTATTCACTAAAAGGTAGGTCAGTTGAGCTATACATTATGTAGGGACCAACCTGTTGGGTTTACTTAGCGGGTGGAACCACGTTTGTCACAGCACGATGTATAGCTAAATTGGTGAGATGAAACATTCATTTCACATCAACTCGCCTTTTAGTGAATGGCCCCAGAATCTACAGGTACTTTGGCACTAGGACCCCATCTGCTGAGATTTCCCAGACTAAAAATCCTGTATATAGTATAAAGTCAGAAAAAAAATATAAGTTTTTTTTTTTTTAAATAATATTGGTGATCTGGTTACTAGAGGAGTCATATTGGTCACAGAAGTGAGGATTCTGTGCATGGTATGCAGACATCTGGCAAGAGAAAAAAATACACAGCCTTCTATAGGTCTGTGTTTTGAAGGGATTAGCTAGAGCTCTGTTTGCCTGCACCAGGCAAGGGGTTAATCTCTTCCCCGCAGGTGTCTGCATTTGACAGGACAGGGGCTAACTGTACTGACAGAGAACTGATTAATAAGAATTCTGCATGCTTCTCTGACCGGCAAGCGCTTCATTTCTTTAATAAAAACATCAGTGCTCTTAAAAAGTTTAAATGGTTTTAGCAAAAAAAATAAACATGCAAATACTACAGTTCCCATGAGCCATTGCCAAACAGATCCAATATATTTAGGAAAACATGATGGAAGTGTAGTCAAAGCATCTGGAGTGGATGTTAGCTGTGTAACTACAGTCACTGACCATGAACCTCAGCCAGTCAAACGTCTCACATGATGCTGAGTGAGCATTGTAAAAGGGTTGTCCACAACAGTCCAAGTGACAAAGATTTGTTGTGGAGCATACTTCCTATGATGCTCAGCCAGCCTAGCATCTCCAGCAGTATCAAGATCATAAAAAAAGCTACAATGACAGTAGGAGGCCATGACAGATATGTTGTGTGTAAATAATGAAAGCACTTTTTTTAATATCAGGTGACAACACTGTACATGTAGGGACATTAGGATATGCTCAGGCACACATGGCACATACTATCGGTTTTTTAAGTAGATGAGAAGTTCCTTTTACGGGGAGACAAGCGGCAATAAAATCAATACTGTTCTATAAAGTGGACTTTATAAATAATAACAGAAAAAAATAAAGTGATGGTATTATTCACCTTATTTTAATGTAGGCACCATCACTTTTCTTTTTTCTGCTATTGTTTATATGTATTATTTGCGATTGCCACTGGTTATCACTGGATCGGTCGCTGCCACTTCTGAATAACTAGAGAGCTTAACCAATGTTTTTCTGCCATTGGACTTTCTAAATGTTTCCCAGCCTGTGTTTCATATTGGAAAATGCAGCTCTGTTTCTGAAGTGCAATGTTTCTCTCCGGTCCTTCAGGGTCTCGTATATGCAAGGCTTCAGAGATGAAAGAGAACACAAAACTCAGTTATACACAATGTTTATTGTTTTATTTCATATCAATCAGAGAACTCCTAAAACACACACAGAGTTTTAGTCTCAAGGGCTGCAGCTGAACACTGCTGGGTTAAATCATCTTTTTGTAGCCATGATGGAAGGATAACTACATGTATTCTCTTTGGCTGAAAAAGTGTTAATTATTGCCAGAACGTCTATTTGTGGCATGAGAGGGTAAAAGTCTGGGCTCTGATAGGAGACAACATAATCTATTCTCTTCATGGCTTTACAAAGTGAGAAATAGGCTAAATTTAAGGGTGATGTATAGTTACTTTTGTGTGAAAGGGAGGGTGCAGCTGTATGGTGAAGCTTGTTGAACAGTGGGGAGAATGCAGACAAAGGGAAAAAAAGCAACCAATGAGAGTGGGAGTTGAGGGATAACCAGTAAGGGAGGAGGCGGGGATTAGAATCAATAGATAAACTAGATTTGGCGTCAGACTTTAGAAAGTAACATCTGCCTGTATATATTATGTGAATATAGTATTGCTGCTCTCTAATTGTCATTGTTATGGTAACAATGTGCAATGTGAGAATAATAACATTGATAGGGAAGTGGGAGGTATAATGATGATGGATAGAAAAAGAAGGAAAGGGGGGAGAAGAAATGATGAAGGTGGGAGAGAAAAGGCAAAAAAAAATGACTGGTCAAGCTATTACCTTCATAGACTTAACATTAGTCTGGACTCAATTTTTTACCAGTCTGCCAGTATATCAGCTGGATGGCAACCAAACTTTGGCAAGGAGAGTTTTCTTCTGAACAGTTGATTTAAGTATTTTTACCAGCAGACTGGTAAAAAAAAAAAAAAAAAAAGTAGATGAGGCTAATGTTAAATCTATGAAGGTTATAGCATGGGCAGTATTTCTTTGATGAAAAGATTGCAAACCTATCTGTGGACCCCTGCAGTAAGCTTGGACCCAGGGAAGTTGCCTATTTTGCTCTGTGTCTTATCATTCAAACAAACAAACCTGGATGCCAATAGTCTCAGAACATTTAGAAACTTGCCAACATATTGCCAGATGGCCATTATATGTAAGTCTATACCATAGTTACAAGAAGCCAGTGACTCTGAGATGAGCAGTGTCCCTCCAGCACAAATAGTACTATACTTAACACTGCATATCATGTTCCCCTGCTTGGTCACCTTACTGTTACTGACATTTGTCCCATGCTCTTTGGGGTCAGTTATCTGTTCCTGTCTATGAATGACATCGATATAAATCCATAAGTGTAGCAGCAAAAGAAAAAGGTGAGTGCCTTTTTTAAAAACGTGTGCTACATTGACATACAAAGTAGAGGAGCAGGTAAAGAGATATATAGCCCTGCTCCCATATACAAGAAAGGCACAAAACTACCATTTGTAGCCCTACACCCAGGAAGCAGCTGTGAGTCATGTAGTCATACCACTGCCAAAGTGCAACCTATTGCTCGTTTATCACAGTACCTAGGACCATTGGTCATATGAGATGGGACAAACAAGAAAAAAATGAGTGTGGCTTGGAAACGGGAAAGTCTTGTCTGGAAGTTGCAAAGTGGGCCAAGCTACACACAGCTCACATATATGGCACAAAGAAACAGTAGAACAATACACAAGGTAAATAGATATCACAGATGTACAGTTTAATTTAACATTCAATATACACAGTTAATACATTTAACTGTGCTTCACCGATTTTGGAGTTGCATTCAGTGTGTAGGATTGACATTCAGTCTGAAACACTGACATGTTCGGTCCTTTACAGCTGTGCTCCTCAAACTTTTCTCACCCAGGGCACGCCAAAGCTCTTCCCAGAATTCCATGGCACACCACAAGCAAAAATATATAAAAATTAAGTTATAAAGTCAAGTGCATACACAGAACATAAGAACTGGATGCCTTTATTTACTTATACATTCTAATCTAAAATATACTTATATAATTAATGTGATGATTTTTTTGTTTAAAGTATTTTATTGAAGGATTTCTAGCACTGCAGGGGTTAAGTCCACTGACACTGCCTATAGCTGTCTAGCATTGCATGGGTTAAGTCCACTGACATTGCCTATATCTAAGTAGCATTGCAGGGGTCGCTACTGACAAGGCCTATATCTATCTAGCAATTCAGTGTTTAAGTCCTCTGACACTGCTTATCGGCTAATATGGGTGTCTGATAAAACATGTATGTATGTATATTATATATATATTATTTGATCTGAAATCGACAAGGTTTCCAAGGCTTCCTAATAATTTCTATAATATATAAAGTCTATCCCTGAATGGCAGAAATAAAATGTGGTCACCCTAAAAAGAGGGGGCCAGGGACAAAAGTAGGGGGGCAACAAAACTCTAATTATGTATACACACATATTATATTATATATACAGACACATATTATGTCTACATACATATCATATACTTATATTATGCAAATACACAGAGGCGTAAATAGAAATCACTGAGCACCGGTGCAAAGGTTTCCAAGGGCAAAAGGTGAAACCACCACATGCTACAGATCCAAGCACCAGTAGCGACCCCTGTGATCATAATAATAACGTCACTGTATGTGAGTGTGTATTTGTATGTGTCTATTAATGAGCATGTGTTAGTGTGAGTATGTGTTAGTGCATGTTATGTGAGTATTCACAAGTGTTATGTGAATGTGTATTAGTGTGACTGTGTATGTTATGTTGGCGTTCTGGTGAGTGTTATGTGAGGGTATACATACAGACACATACAGACTTACTGAACACACACACACATATATAAACAGTCACTCACAGACACTCGCTCACATATACACAGTCACTCACAGACACCCACTCACATATACACCATCACTCACAGACACCCACTCACATATACACCGTCACTCACAGACACACACTCACAGATACACAGTCACTCAGACACACACTCACAGATACACAGTCACTCACATACATACACTCACATATACACAGTCACACCTGATACACACAGACATCCTCACACATAGATGTATATTCTTTTTTTAACTAAAAAAAAAAAAGGTTTTGATGTTTGTCCCCTCCCTGCTCATTTACCTTTTAGTTGCAGAGGGGGGGTGGCTCAGACTGTGTGGGTATTGCAGAGGTATTCAGATTTATAAAGACACGGAGTCTCGTATTTATGCATACCTCTTTCTATTTATTTCCCTCAGCAGCAAATTTAAACATAGTGAAAACAGTGAAAAGATCTTTAAACCAATTACAATAAGCCCAACGGTTGTGCCCCTCCCCTTTATATAAACCCCAACTTGGATCAGCTCCTCCTCTTTCTTTGCTGCTCCCTCGGCAGTTAAGTATTCTTTTACTTATTATCTGGATTTGTTATCATTTATACTCTAATTATATGTATTGTTATTGGTGATCCCTTGGGGCGGTTGTGTCCCAAGATCCTTTGTATATTTCACTAACTTGTATTATATTATATTATACTTATATTATATTTATATTTATTATTACTGTTTGTTTAATACCTCAGGTAAGTTTTTGTGTGCTAGGTGTCTTCCTCTTGAGGTAGCTGAACGGAGCTCCGTCGTTTGCTGTGTACTCGACGGAGCCTCCGTTCAACTGATCTCCTGCGTGTTACTTTCATTTTCGCTTGGGGCGTTCGTTTCCATAGCGCCCCAAGCGTCCTTTGGTTTGTCCTTTTCAGATCATTGATTGCCGCGCATGCGCATTCCGTTGCGCGGCAACCATTTTAGCTTCAGAGAACTTCCTTCTCCTCAGGCTGAAACGGACGTCATCTTTAGACTCCGTTTTCCCGGCCTGGAGTATTCTACCGCCCACTTTGCCTCTGTCTGCAGAGATCAAGCAGAGTGGACGGTTGAGGAGTTCTTTCTGCTGCCGTTTTTTCCCTTACAGGTTTGAAAACATTATTATATAAATAAAAAAAATTATATACAAGAAATTATACAGTATAATTCACAACTCCCACACATTATAATCCCACTTGCATCTCCAATAATACTTTCAGTTGCAGTTATCTAAGTCCCTGCATTTATTATTTCAACAATGCCCATATCCAAAGAGGCTTTAGAATCTGGGAGTGATAAAGCCTTACAGGCTCATATTTTAAAACCTTCCATTGCCACAGATGGTGACATGCAAATCAAGGATGTACCTAATCCTGCAGATTTTCATTCATTATTTGCTAATTTAGCCTCTTCAATCACTTCTGCTTTGCGAGCTTCCCAAACCTCTGACGTTCAGAGGGAAGAACCGCAAAAGACAATGAATGGCCGCAAGGCTACGGCCAAAACCAAACACATCTCCCAGGATTCTAGATCTGACATGGTATATCACGTCGAGGAGGGCGCTCGGTTACCGCGCAAAAGAGCCCTGCACCGGGCAAAATCGGTGCGCAAGTGGAAGAAGGCTAAAGCCTGGTCTGAGTCGGATTCTTCATCCGAATCAGAGAAGGAGTTTGATGAGTCTGATTTTTCCGACCATAATGAATTGGTGCCACGCACTATACCGTTAGATCCTGAGGAAGGGAGCTCTCAAGAGGCTACACCTACTCCTGATCCCTCGGTGATCGTTGACCTTAAGGGTAACCCCCTTTTTACACCTGAAGAGTTACATCACCCCCGCTCTTCAGAGTGGACTCCTATGCCCCATATTGCCGATTACCTAGCAACCAGAGTCCGTAAGCCGTTAGACAAGGCTACTAGGAACAAATTACGGGCTGAATGCCCAAGGCCCACAGTTCCCAACCAGGTCTGCGCAACCCCTGAAGTGGATCCTAAAATTGCCCAATTTTTAGGCAAAATGGGTTGGAAAGCTCGCAAAGGCCTGGACTTTTCCCTTAAAAACTGTCAGGACAAGATCCTAGATGTTTTGGGCCCTGTTACAAAAATCTTTGAACTAGCAGAAACTGCTATGGCTAACGAATCCATGATGGACCCCACCTGTGTTAGAGGTTGGGCTCAAAGAGCCATTTGTTTGCTGGGAAACGCTAATTCTGCCTTAGCCACTGAACGCAGGAAGGCTATCCTGTTAAAAATAGAGCCAAAATTAACTAACATGGCTATATCAGAACCGGGCCCCAAGGCGCAGGGCTTATTGTTTGGAGACTCCTTTGTGAAGGAGTTAGGCAGCTTTGTCCAAACGTTTACGGCTATTGACAAAGCGCAATCCAATATGCGAAAAATTTTCAACCAAAAGGTTTTTGCCGGGGCCGGCAGAGCTAGAGGCCGTCTGGCCGGCCGTTCCTTCAAGGGGCAGTCCCGTGGACCCCGAGGCCTCATACAATCCAGACAACCCTTTCAGGAGTTCAGACCTCAAAGCCCTGCCTTTTTCCCGCAAAGGGGCAGACCCTGGCAGTCAAGAGGTTTTAGAGGGTCATTCCAGCAAAAACGCGGTTACGGTAAGTCCAATTTACCTTCACCTTTCTTCCCCACCAGAGATAGGGGGTCGTCTCAGGTTTTTCACCCATTCATGGGAGACAATAACCTCGGACACATGGGTTCTCGAGACTGTGCGAGGTTATTACATAGATTTCATTTCTCCCCCAGTTCAAACACGACGACAAAAACCACTGACTTTCTCAGATTCGGACCAAAACACAATAGCTCTAGAAATTCATACATTACTCCAAAAAAAGGCGATTTCACGCTTCCACGACGACAGACCAGTGTTCATAAGCAACCTATTTTTAGTACCCAAAAAGGGAGGTGGCGTCAGACCGGTCATCAATCTCCGTCATCTGAATGCCTTTATACGCTACCACCATTTCAAGATGGAAGGCATTCATTGCCTAAGAGACCTATTGTTACTAGGGGACTGGATGTCCAAACTAGACTTACAAGATGCGTACCTGACAGTTCCTATAGCCACAGAACACCACCGTTTCCTCCAATTTCTATGGCAGGACAAGTTATGGAATTTTTCTTGTCTGCCTTTTGGCCTCTCTTCCGCTCCTTGGTGCTTCACCAAATTAATGAAACCGGTGGTAGCCTATCTTCGCAAAAGAGGGGTGAGACTCATTATATATCTGGACGACATCCTAATCATGTCACAGGACGTACAGACTTTACGACTACACATGACTTGGACAATAGACCTTCTCCATTCCCTGGGTTTCCTCATCAACTGGGAGAAGTCCCTACTCCAACCTGCCCAACAATTAGATTTTCTCGGTTTCACCATAAACTCGATTCAGGGATCTCTTCACCTTCCCAGATCCAAAATGAAATTGATCAAAAAAGAGATCAGGAAGACGTTGATACGTCCCAAGGTCACGATCCGCCACCTTGCAAGAATCACCGGTCTATTATCAGCATCAATCCAAGCTATATTTCCGGGCCCCCTTCACTATCGAGCTCTACAACGCCTGAAAATTCGTTCCCTCCATCAAGGATGGTCATACGATCAGGTAATATCTCTAGATTCCGAAGCATCAGAAGAACTGAAATGGTGGTTACATCATATGGAGGCATGGAATGGAAGAGCGATTTTTGGTTCCATACCAGATCTTACAATTACGTCCGATGCAAGCCTTCATGGATGGGGAGCCCTATGCGAAGGATCCTTCACAGGGGAAGATGGTCTCTGCAAGAACAACAACTACACATCAACGGTTTGGAACTTCTAGCAGGATCTTTTGCCGTCAAAAGTTTTGCAAGCAATCTGAACAACTGTTCCATCCTTCTTTACATGGACAATGTATCGGCGGTTCGATACATAAACCACTTAGGAGGTACAAAATCTACAATTTTATCCGAGCTGGCAACGGAATTTTGGCAATTCTGTCTCGCACACAATATCTCGATTCAGGCCACCCATATCGCGGGTTTAGCCAACTATGGCGCAGACTGGAGTTCACGATACCTGAGAGATTCAAGCGATTGGCACCTTTACACTCTAGTATTCCAACAACTACAAAGACTATGGGGACCCATGGACTTAGATCTATTCGCATCTCGACTGAACACGCAACTTCCCAAATTTTTCAGCTGGCGACAAGATCCGGAAGCTCTGGCAACGGATGCTTTCCTACAGGAATGGCCTCTTCACAGGTCTTACGCGTTTCCTTCATTTTGCCTCATAGCTCGCACTTTGGTCCATCTTCGCAAACAACAAGGATCGTTGGTCCTGATCACTCCGTGGTGGGAAACACAACCCTGGTTTCCCAATATTTTGGAAATGGCGATAGACTATCCACGACTCCTTCCTCCACGACCGGATCTTTTAGTAGATCCAGAAGGGAATTCCCATCCTCTCATAATATCCGGACAATTGAAGTTGTTGGCATGGCTTCTTTCAGGGGACCCTGGTTTATCCCGGGAGTTTCGGAGGCTACTAACGATCTCTTGGCAAGAGCTTGGGCCCCAGGAACGCGACGGTTATACACTGCTGCCTGGAAGTCATGGTCTGGCTGGTGCATGGAGCAACATTTGGATCCCATATCTGCTCCTGTGACCCAAATTCTGCATTTCCTAACATTGAGATTTCAAACCGGTTTGGCATACCGTTCTATGAACGTTTTGCGTTCAGCCATTTCAGCTGGTCATCCGGGCTTCGATGGTTTCCCGGCGGGCAAACATTCCATGGTTTGCCGTCTGCTGAAAGGCATGTGTCTGACCAGACCTCCACGACCTAGGTATTCCAAGCTATGGGACGTGAGAATCATCTTCAATTTTCTGAACAAATGGCCAATTAATAGTGAGCATTCTTTAAAACAACTTTCAGCAAAATTGGTAGTATTACTCTGTCTGGTTTCTTGCAAACGAGTCTCTGATGTAAGAGCATTGGATTCATCAGCACGTTCGTTCACTCCAGATGGAGTTTTGTTCGATATCACTAGACGCACAAAGACTGCCATTAAATCAGTGTTTTATCCATCCTTTCCGGATCATCCTCAGCTTTGCCCAGTGGCCTGTTTACAAGAATATGAACAGAGAACGGAAGTCTTTCGTCAAGTATCCCCTTCTAATTTGTTCCTAGCTATCCGGAAACCACACCACGCTGTCTCTACAGGGACTCTGGCTAGATGGGCCAAATGGATACTCGGCGAAGCTGGTATCGATATATCCATCTTCGGTCCCCACTCTCTCCGAGGGGCTATGGCTTCAAACGCCTTACTATCCGGCTGCAGATTGGAAGACATTATGAAAGCAGCCGATTGGTCGAGAGAATCGACTTTTAAAGAGTTCTATTTTAAACCAGTTGGACATTTTACAGAAGTGTTATTGGATCAGCTTTAAACTTGCATAAATACGAGACTCCGTGTCTTTATAAATTGAAGGATTTTACTAAGTCATGACATAAAGTCATGATTTATAAAGACACGGAGACGAGTATTTACCCACCCTTATTATATGTCTTTCCCTCCCCTTGTTTTACTGAATTGGTCTGATTGCATTGTTATTTACCATGTGATATAGTTAATTGAGATAGCGATATTACATCTACAAATGCAAGCTTTTTCTTCAATTAACCCCGCTTTCTCTACTTTATCCTCCTTCATTCTAGTTTGAAGACCTCAAAGAACCAATCTGGACTCCTATTGTTTTCACTTTCGTTACGATGTTCCCGAAGTTCGCGGGCTGAGTTCATCTACAAATTTTGTCTTCATCTCTAGTTCGCATGAAGTCACTTTTCTACATTGGACTTTGTTGGTCGCACCAAAGAAAGAGGAGGAGCTGATCCAAGTTGGGGTTTATATAAAGGGGAGGGGCACAACCGTTGGGCTTATTGTAATTGGTTTAAAGATCTTTTCACTGTTTTCACTATGTTTAAATTTGCTGCTGAGGGAAATAAATAGAAAGAGGTATGCATAAATACTCGTCTCCGTGTCTTTATAAATCATGACTTTATGTCATGACTTAGTAAAATCCTTCAATTCTTCTTCACACCACCGGGATGTCAGCTGACATCCAGGTGCACTGACCTATCAGAGCATGAGGGGGCGGAGCATGCCTCCATCGCCCTAAGTTCAGCCCACGCAGGTGCGGCTAACGCAGCCAACGTCACGCATGCTGTACCTCTGTGTTTGGCTCCCCTGACTTACGCCCTCCTCCGTTTCAATGGAGGAGGATCACTATGAAGAAACAAGGTGCCCGGCATGAGCAAGGGCGTGCTTCTATCAATCATTTTGATAGCAGCGCCAGCTCTGCATGCCATCCAGCGCCAGTCAAGGCGCCCCCATTTTTCACAGCTGTGCAGCACCCCCATGCACCCGCCCAGGATCGGCCCTGTACGGAGGCATGCAGCTTTGCGCACACCTCCCATTATCCAGCGGCGCACCAGTGTTGCAGAGCGCTGCTTTACAGTATGCCTGTCACTCTCAGATAAAATTTTAAAAAACCATCCCTGTAAGTGAATGCCGTTTTGACCAAATAAAGAGGTAATTTCTGGTTTTATTATTCTGAATGTTTATATGTAATTCAATATTAATTGCTTATTTCCATCCCTGTAAAAGAAAAATAATTTTACATTCAATAATAGCAGCTAGTCCATAGTGAGCAGCAACTCTCTGAGGAAGCCTGACGGCGAAACATGTCAGGTCTCCTGCGCCTCATTCACTGCACCAACATCTTATATTTTATTTATTTTTATGGAATCTATTTTAATGTATTAACTGTGTATATTAAATGTTAAATTAAACTGTGCATCTGTGATAGCTATACCTGACTTATGTATTATATACTATTTTTTCCTTCCTTCAAGCGCTTGCAACATCAGTACTTCAGAAAACAGTAGGACCCAGGTACACCAATCTGCTGTCGGGCGAAGTTTGGTCAGAAGTGGTCTTCATGGAAGACTTGTGGTCAAAACACCATACCTCTGACATGGAAACAAGGCCAAACAACTAAACTATGCACAAATACACAAGGAACCAGGGTGCAGAAAAATAACAGCAGATGCTCTAGACTGAAGTCGAAATATTTGGCTGTAGCAAAAGACCCTGATCTCAACATCATTGAGTCTGTCTGTGTTACATAATGAGTTCGAAGAACTGTTGTTAGTTCTCCAAGAGGTTTAGAACAACCTACCTGCTGAGTGTCTTAAACTGTGAGTGAGTGTACCTAGAAGAATTAATGCTGTTTTGAAGGCAAAGGACGGTCACACCAAATATCCATTTGATTTAGATTTCTATTCTGTTCGCACACTTTGCATTTTGTTAATTAATAAAATTAGTATTTTTTCCACACCTGCCTAAAACTTTTGCAAAGTACTGTAAGTAGCATTCTGTGTGACGGTGAAATACATTATGCTTGTCAGAGTGACGAATTAGGAACAGGAACTAAATGACAAACCATTTATTTTCAACATTTTGCAAATATATTTCTAAACCATAATTGCACATTTTGTAGTAAGGACATATAATTTCACTGACCAGTTTTTGGACGCCATTATGTATCAGGCAGCGGGAAACCACTCAAACTTCAGTTAGGCATGATCGCTTACCTCAGCACATTGATTGCTTCTTACCGCCAGAGTTCCTTCACAAGAGAAAGCCAGCAGGAGGCTGAATGGCTTACCTTCCACTGGAGATCCTGCACTAGATGTAAAGACACATGTGATTTATGAATTGTGGATTACATTTACATTACATTACATTAACATTTATTTGTACAGCGCCACCAATTCTCGAAGCGCTTGGTACAGAGCAAAGAAAGGAACTACATACTAATTTGGACAAACTAGTACAGACTGGTACATGAGGTAGAGAACCCTGCTCGTAAGCTTACAATCTAGAGGGAATGGGGTCAATGACACAATTAAGGGATTGAAGAGGTCAGAGGGATTGAAGTTGTAGAAACAGTAGAGTGGATGGGAGGCATTAGGTGGGATAGGTCAAAGAGGGAGTGTGTGTTCCAGCTAGGTTGGGTAGTAGGCCTCTCTAAAGAGATGAGTTTTGAGGGACTTTTTAAAGTTTGAAAACGAGGGAGAGAGCTGGATGCTCCGGGGAAGGGAGTTCCAGAGAGAGGGGGCAGCTCGGGCGAAATCTTGGAGACGCGAGTGAGAAGTGGTGATGAGATTAGAAGAGAGTGTTAACCCCTTGGAGGAGCGCAAAGGTCGTGTAGGGAAGTAGCGGTTAACAAGGGAGGAAATGTACGTAGGAGCAGAGGAGTGGAGGGCTTTGTAGGTTAATGACAGAATTTTAAATTTTATCCTCGAGCAGACGGGAAGCCAGTGGAGGGAGTTGCAGAGAGGAGCCGCCGAATCAGACCGAAGTGCAAGAAAGATGAGTCTGGCAGCCGCATTTTGGATAGACTGTAGGAGAGCCAGACGAACCAGAGGTAGTCCAGTCAGAAGACCGTTACAGTAGTCCAGGCGAGAGATCACAAGCGAGTGCACTAGAATTTTGGCGGTCTCTTCGCTGAGGAACGGACGAATGCGTGCAATGTTCCTTAGGTGCAGCCGACAGGATCTGGCCAAGGACTGGATTTGAGGAAGGAAGGAGAGAGCAGAGTCAAAAGTGACCCCAAGACATCGAACACGGTCAGCCGGTACGATCGTAGTATTATCAACGTTGACCGTGAACCCAGGTGTAGGGACAGCAGTTGAGGGAGGGAAGATAATGAGTTCTGTTTTGGAGAGGTTAAGTTTCAGGTAGCGATCAGACATCCAAGCGGAGATGGCTGACAGACACTGGATAATTGGATTTGATTATCAGTGGTCATCTGATAAACAATTGAAGAATTTTCTAAACATAGGGGGAATGAAAATCATTAAAGGGTTAATCCAGTCTCTAGAGAATATGAATGGATATTTATTCCTAATTTTTAAAATGCATTTATCAATTTCTTTGTTCTAGTTATTTCTGTAATATTTCCCACCTGTAACACTTACCTTTGCAGCTTTGTTTCACCCCAAGTCTTTATCCTCCTCCATTTTGGGCAATTATAGCATTAACAAAAAGTAAGATCAAAAACAATCAATCCAATAGATATATATGCAACTAATAGAAATGACTCAATCCCATAAGGTCCTGTCCAAGGGGGACCAAAATAATCATAAAGACAAATAATCAATACGGGAATAAAAATAATCACAACTGTATTAAAAAAACACAAGTAATCTTAAAAAGTGAGTCACATGATAGAGTATTTATATAATTATACACAAATGCATGAATAGCAGTACAAAAAGCAAATAATACTGTGCAAGCACTCACTTAAGCACCAGTGAGCTGCATTAGGGCACCTCTTGTTACAGGCTATTTGCAGAAACATTGACGGTTCCATTCTTTACCTCTGTGTTCAGCGTCTGCTGTTGCATTTTTTGGTAATCTGTATTATTATTCTTTTTGTTTATTTGTATGTGTGTTTGCACATGATTTGGTTTAAGTGAGTGCTTGCATGGTATTATTAGCTTTTTGTACTATTTTGTGCTATTCATGTCTTTTGTGTATATTTATATAAATACTCTATCATGTGACTCACTTTGTAAGATTACATGTGTATTTCTAATAAAATTGTGATTATATTGATTCCCTTATTGATTATTGGGCAATTAAAGCATACCCAGGCTCCTGATCACAGTCACAGTGCTCCTATACAAGTAAAACAGGATAAACATATACACAATACAATGTATCTGTGCATTAGCCCCACTTTTTTACCTCATGGGGATGCACTGCTCTAATACAAAAAACACACATATTTGAGAATGTAAAAATGGAATAACTGAATGCAACATTTTCTATAAATGCATTTAAAATACATCAACTGAAGAAGTAGCTATTCACATGTGTTTTGTATCCAACTTCATGTTACACTTTGGGCATGATTCTCTGTTAGGTGTGGGACCCAACAACTTGTTTTAAGTTCTAATACTTATTATTAAATGGGTTGTTGCACAGCACAGTGGTAGTGTTTTAAGTCGGTGCAATCTTTTTAGATCTGCTCTGGGCAAGTTCAGCGGTGTCTCCTTTAAATGTACATTTTTTGGTATGTTTTTTTTTTGTTAACTGATATCTTCCGATTGTATGGAATAGCAGTTGTTCATGGGCATCATAACAGTAAATTGTATCAGACAGATAATGACAAAACTATCAACAGGACAGGAATATAGAATGAGGCTGCATGTGCTGCTTCAAGCTATTACAAAATCCTTACATACAGTTTTTTTGTTTTTTTTAAATGTTACAAAATACTTACTAGCATGAACTGATATTTCTAGCATTTATTTTCTTTAAAGGACCACAAGAACTTGACAATTACATATTTCAATGCATATTAAAAGGTCAATAAATACAAAGATGCATTTATCTGTTGAAGCGGAACAAAACTTTAGATTTACCATTTACATGTTTAAAGTTGACATCTTTAGTCTAATGATATAGCTAGATCCTTTTGAAATGTACCTTATTTAGTTTCCTTGCCTTTCTCTTCTTTTCCCCCCAGTGTCATCTTCGCGGAGTCTGAGCCCCAAATTTTTGATTCATATTTCTTTAAAACCTTAGACTGAAATCCATAAAATAGGAACCTGCTCTTGTCTTTTTTCCCCAAATACAGAAATAGATAAAGACACCTAAACACAAACAATTTCTACATTCTTATGCAATGGGCCTGATTCAATGGTGCAAAACATCATTTATTACTGGTTTTATAACAGTATTGCAGTCAGTGGGATTCAGTGACATGATAAAGATTAACTCAAGTCATTGAATAGACCCCAATGTGTTTCTGTATGAAATCTGACATTTATATTTGTTTAAAATATATATCGCAGTAATTAAAACTGTGCTTCAAGTTAAATAGCACAATAAAAAAAAAAGTCATGGTATTGGCTATATAGTATAGACCTCCACAAAGTCTTGTTTTGTGAATGAGGATGTATGTTTTGGTTATGTGATACTGCTGATCAGGCTGTTGCAGGCCTGACTGTTGTTTTTGTTTTTGACCCAACCTTTCATTCGAAGCTGAAATATTTATTTTATTTTTTATTTTGTTCTGTGATCAAAATGTTTGCAAAATATAGATGCAGGGATTCAGATGAAAGTAATAAAAATAAGTAATTTTTTCAAACAATATCATAAACTTTGCCACTTTTTACCAGTGCTTTGAATGCAGCAAAAAAGAATGTTCACATCAAAGGTTACATATGTTTTCAACTTTACCCTACTTATGTTGTAGCTCTTTTGCAATCTGATCAACTGAGAACAAACTGACTTAAAATCAATGGAGTGTGTCAACTACTAATATATTCTTTTTTAGTGGATTGGCAGTCTTTTATAGACATATTAATGACATGAATGGATTTTTATTATCCATACACTATGCATGTTTTTTGTGCAACATGTTTTATAATTGGTGCACTTAATAGGAAATGGGTTAAATAAATGTGCAAAAATCCTAACTGAATAAGAAATTACATAGCACTGCAAATGTAAAATGCAAAACAAGTAAAAAAAATAGTAGGAAAAAAGGCTGATATGGACACAGTAGATGTGGATTAGTTTAAAGAGACACTACCACTCACATAAGAGGTAACTAGATAACTTGGTCATTTTTTAAATAATTGAATTAATTGCATATAAAAATAAAAATAAAATTAGGTGTTTACAAAATGACTCCATTTTGGGAATATTTCCCATGATGCAACATCGTCCAAAATCTTCCAGTCAGTCTCACTTTGCAACCGTGGCCAAAGCCTGCATGATGATGTCATAATATTCTGCCCCGCTCTCTTACTGGCTCCTGTATATCATAGTGGGCAGGACTAGGTGGCTGTGCACAAACTCTTTTTTTACCTTTGTGTTGCCTTCCAACACAAAGAGAGGAGATTGACCTGATCAAACAGGACCATAACTCCGCCCCCTTGTGATGTAATAGTTACATTACCCTCCCATTCAATGCAAGTCTATGGTCAGAATTCAGACTTACAGACTGCATTCTGTGTCCCCAGCCGCAAAGTGAGAAATTTGTGCTGTAAAGTCATTAGGGGGTGACCACCAAAAACCTTATATATCACAAAATGCCAGTGCCCAGTCACCCTTGTTTAGTTACATATTTTATTAAACACAGTCACATAACAAAAACAAAAGACATTTCTGAAATCAACAATACAAAATAAACAAAATAAAACCTTTTACTTTTTTGGAGGGAGTATCCTTTTAGGATTTATGCTAGTGTTAGGAGAAAATAAGGACACACCAAGGCTTGTAGAAAGTCTTAGATCTATGCCGGTTGACAATGGCAATAACCATACAAATTTGTTCAGCAACTCGTATTTAAAGCCAAGGTCTCCCCAATTGTGTACATTTATCAGTACCTTGTTGTCTGATGGCTAACGCACAGTTTGCGGTGCCCTGTGCAGGCCTCCCCCATGGCGCGCCCCCCCCCATGCCTGTCTCTTTCCTCTCCCTCCATGTATGTGTCTCTCCCTTCCCATGTTTGTCCCTTTCCTCTTCCTTGCAATGTCTGTCTCTCTCCCCCTCCGCCGTCTTTAACGCGGGGCAAACGGGGCAGCTGCCCTGGGCCCATTTACTTCTGGGGGGCCCCAAGGCAGCTGTCCCGTGGGCCCCCAGCTCTGCTTGCCGCGTTCACAGCGCATTGCGCTTGTGAACGCTTTTTTCCGGCAAGCCGCATCCGATGGATGCGACAGCCGAAAAAAAAATAAAAAAAAAAGACGCCGGATGTGACGTCGCGTCACATCTGGTGACTGTTTCCCTCCTCCGTGCAAGAGAGAAGACTGCACGGAGGAGACATCCGGCGGGGGACACGGAGCAGGGTTATGTAAGTACTTGGGAACGGGGGTGGGGGGGGGGGCGGGGGGCTGACTGGCACTATATTACTCGGCATCTGGCTGGCACAATATTACTGGGCTCTGGCTGGCATAATATTACAGGCATCTGGCTGGCACAATATTACTGGGCTCTGGCTGGCACAATATTACTGGGCATCTGGCTGGCACTATATTACTGGGCTCTGACTGGCACAATATTACTGGGCATCTGGCTGGCACAATATTACTGGTCTCTGACTGGCACAATAATACTGGGCTCTGACTGGCACAATAATACTGGGCATCTGACTGGCACAATAATACTGGGCATCTGTCTGGCATAATATTACAGGCATCTGGCTGGCACTATATTACTGGGCATCTGACTGGCACAATATTACAGGCATCTGACTTGCACAATATTACTGGGGTCTGAATTTCACAATATTCCTGGTATCTGACTGGCACAATATTCCTGGGCTCTGACTGGCACAATATTCCTGGTCTCTGACTGGCACAATAATACTGGGCTCTGACTGGCACAATAATACTGGGCATCTGACTGGCACAATAATACTGGGCATCTGTCTGGCATAATATTACAGGCATCTGGCTGGCACTATATTACTGGGCATCTGACTGGCACAATATTACAGGCATCTGACTTGCACAATATTACTGGGGTCTGAATTTCACAATATTCCTGGTATCTGACTGGCACAATATTCCTGGGCTCTGACTGGCACAATATTCCTGGGCTCTGACTGGCACAATATTCCTGGGCTCTGAATGGCACAATATTACTGGGCTCTGACTGGCACAATATTACTGGGCTCTGACTGGCACAATAATACTGTGCTCTGAATGGCACAATATTACTGGCATCTGAATGGCACAACAATTATGGCATGTGTGTGTGTGTGTGGGGGGGGGGGGGGCGTTACATTGCGATGGATGGCAGGATTGCATGCAGGGGAGTGGGCATGGTCCAGGGGGCCCAAGCAAATGCTTGCCCAGGGTCCAATCACTATTAAAGACGGCCCTGCCTCCTCCCTCATAGTTGTTCTCTCTCTCTCTCCCCCCCTATTCCCCATATACGTTCTTTCTCTCCCCCTCCATTTTTTTAACTCCCCCCTCCTCTGTTCTCTTCTCTCCCCCCTCCTCTGTTGTCTTCTTCTCCCTCTCCCCCACTTCCTCTGTTCTCTCTCCCTTCCTTCCTCTGTTCTCTCTCTCTCCCCCTTCCTCTGTTCTCTCACTCTCCCCCCTTCCTTTGTTCTCTCTCTCCCCCCCTTCCTTTGTTCTCTCTCTCCCCCCCCTTCCTTTGTTCTCTCTCTCCCCCCCCTTCCTTTGTTCTCTCCCCCCCCCTTCCTCTGTTCTCCCCTCCCCCTAAAACTGCTACACTTCCTGATGTTTCACGCATGTATGCATGGAAATCTGAAGGGCCATTATATATGTTGACAGATAAGCTACAGAGATTGACAGACAAGACAATTGCACAAATATAGGAAGTGCTACGTAGGGGGCATTTAGAAGGATAATATGGTGCTGCCTCAGCTTATTGAGTCAGGTCAGAGAGCAGCAAGGGAGGCAATTGTCCCTCTGCCCCCTTGCCAGCCCTCCCCTGAGGATATAATATAATCTGTATAAGGTAGCATCAGATGAAAGCACATACTGCAGAATCAGAACATTCAAATGTTAGTGCTATGTGCAAAGCGGAACAGGCAAGTTACTGCTGATTAGTTGTGCTCAGATTTCAACACACACACAAACTCTATAGTGAAAAGGACAGAGAGCTGGATATTATGGTTGAGTTGAATTCTTTACTTTGTTTGCGGCAAAGGAATGAGTGACCATGTGTCACAAACCGAGAGACATTTAATACCCTAATACCCTTAATGTGCTTGGTTGTTCTTGTGGTTCTGTGATGGTTTTGGGTGTTTTTTCATGTCATGGGCTTGAGTGCACTCAAGGGAGAGCTGGCAAGAGGGGGGCAGGAGAGAATTGTCCCCCTGGGCTGCTGTCTAATCTCTTTAAATGGGTTTAGGCTGCACCACTTTTCACTTTTAAATGGCAATACTTATCAATCTGTGGGCCTTATCAGAAAATCTGACTAGTAAAGAAGCACAAGTGCAATAATAGTTGTCCATAGTATGAGGCTAAACTTGGTACCTGGGGAGCAGGCAGCAAGGTCAGGTCAGTGACTGTATCACTAGCAGAGAGAGAACCCGCATAAATCAGACCCCGCTCAGACTAGAGGCGTGAGCCCCCAGTCTGATTAGTTGTGCATGTGCTGAGCCCACTTTTACCTATAAAAGATACAAGTCAGATTCACTTGGGGGGAAAGGGACACTTTTTTAACCCTTGCTTCCTTCACAGAAGCAAAGGCCACAAAAAAAGTTTAATTGTCCTTTAAGTTTTTATTTATTCTTGAAAAACTGTCACCTACTAAACCAGGATTGAGGTGCCAGCTGTTGTTGGCCTGCCCTCCTCTGTTAAGTAAATCATGTTAGGAGTTTATACTGCAGCTGACAGTGAGAAATGGCTAGTTTCCTTTACACAGAAATGCTTGCCTGGATCATGTTACCCAATATAACATGGCTTGGGTTTTAAGTACAGATGGTCTCTGCTTACCAATCCCAGTCACTTTCATAGTTCATGAGATTTGTGGTTCAATACACTTTTCAGGTCAGCTCCTATCTTTGTCTACTCTATTTCGGGCAGTTTCATGATGTGAAGGATTTTTTTTTTTAAGCTCAACATGAATGTCTGTTACATTCCTGCTCTCACAATGCAGAATCTATATGCATCATAAACAATCACTTAAATATGGAATATTAGGGATTTTCAAACAGTTAACCAGGTTGTTACCTAAAAGAATATTCTTATGTTTAAATAATGCATCTTTTGAATTGGGAATTAGATGGGTTTTCACTTTAATGCTAAATGCCTGGCTCAGGATCATGAACTAATACAAAGGCTTGATTCTATTACATTAATAACAAAAGGGTTGACTATATATAGATATAAAATAGGGCCAGATTAATAGGATAAGTAGAACACGGATATGATCCGAAGTGGTCCAAAACACTGAGCTCCTATTTTCATAGAGAAAAAGGCCAGGACCACCATCAGGGGTTGACAGGCGATACACCATTCATGGGTGAAAAACAACTTTAAACAAAATTTTTAAAAAAGTTTGCCGGCAGAGGTGCTAGCTGGGAAGATCTTTTCTCACCTGCCTCCCTGCAGTGAGCAAGCAGCATACCCAGGCGCACAGACATCTTTCCATACTTCCTTGTGCGTCACGCGAACAGTCAGTTTCTAACACTATTTTGAGTAGAATTGTGGAGTTTGCACTGTGTTTGCTTCACTCAACAAATATGTCCTTTGTGATACCACACTGTATGAAGTGAACCTGCACAAAATATTCTCTGGCTCTTAGCAACACCTGTTAGTTGTCTGGTCAGCACTGGGAGGTCAAATTCTATTTTATTTTCTCCCCCCTATGGTTTCTTGAAAGTCTTTGCAATGTTTCCAATCCCCGGCTCTTCGTTGCATTACATGCACCCTTCCAGTCTTTTGTTCGCACATAATTAGGAAGCTATCATTAGTCAAACAGACATATTATTAGCTGATCTGTTGAATTAATTTGGTATTCTCAGAGGAGGAGGAATAAAACCATCAGCATATTTTTGAGTTTATCACATCATTTAGTGATAGAAAAAGTAGATTTAGTGATAGATAAAGTAGTACAAAGTCAATAGCTGGATTTTAATCCTTTTGCTAGAATTTCCTGCTTTTCTGCACAGTACACAAGGGAGTTAGATTACTAGAATTTTGGATGCCTTAGTTCCTTTGGTGGTTTTTATGTAATGTCTAGAACTTTAGTATTTAAGGATGGGGCAGTGAAGTAGAGACTCCATCCAAACAAAAAAACCTTTGTCTTCTGATGGTCATTTGTAAACAAAGGAGAGTTCCTAAAGGCCTAAAAACATACTACTTACAGTCCTAAGGGTCCCTCCTGACCTCCTCCTCTACCTCCTATCCATGGATTCACAGTTTGAATTCACTGGCCCTTCTTTCTAATAGTCAATTAACAGTTAAACACTAAACAATAAATACATTAGTTGGATCCAATTTGACTCACAACATCCAATCAATGCCTCCAGAGATGTGGTGACCCTTCTGGCTTTCTTTATAAAGGATGGCTTCCAAATAACACACCAAGAGCTACAGTCAATAGAAATAATTTGTCATTGTATTTAATGCTAATTAAATGTAACTTTCTGAAAAGGCTCAGTGACAGTCAAGAGCAAAAAGATGAAGCCTCCTCATGGGATATCTGGACAAAATAAATACACCTTTGTGCAGTAATTTTAGGTTCCGGGGCGTTTTAAGGCTCTAGTGGACCCTGGGCAAAGCCACAATGTAAAACTGTATGTAAATGCAAACTCTTTAATATTATATGCAACCTTTTTTAATATTATATTCAACTATTTTTATATGTAAATATAATGTTATTGAAAAATTGCATTTCTTGTTTTTATTCCCTTCTTCTGCACCCACATTGTACCTAAAGGACTTAACGTAGCACCGTACAATACCCTCAGCACTTGCCATGAACCTATATTGCACCCACAGCACTTGGCTTGCACTCATAGTGTACCCACATGATTGGCATGCTACAGTGCCAATTTGCCCCACAGAACATACCACAGTGTCACTTTGCCATTAACCTATGCCACAGCCAGGTTGCCCATTTATTGCCACTGGTAGTATGACCATTAATATGCCACTGCCAATTTTCCCATTAATATGCTACTTTTAGCCTGTCCATTAATATGCCACTATTAGCCTGATCATTAATATGCCACTGTTAGTATGCCTTTTAATATGCCACAGACAGTTTGCACATTACTATGCCACAGCCATTTTGCCCATTAATTCACCACTGTTAGTTTGTCCATTAATAAGGCATTATTAGTCTGCCCATTAATATGCCACAGTCAATTTGCCCATTGATATGCCAGTGTTATGTTGCGCATCAATATGTCACAGTCAATGTTCCCATTAATATGCCAGTGTTATTTTGCACATTAATATGCCACAGTCAATTTACCCATTAATATGCCATTGTTAGTATGACCATTAATATGCCACTGGTAGTATGTCCATTAATATGCCACATTAATATTATTAAAAACTATTAACTATTACCCCCTCACCCCCTTCCTTAGTACCTGTTGTTCTCTCTGTCCCCGACCATCTCCCTAGCAGTCTTCCCTGGAGGAAAGTGGAGGAGGGACATACAGCCGCCGACTATGACTTACTATCCGGCGGAAGTGGCAGTAAGCCGATGGATGCAGATTGCCGGCTGCTGTCCTAGTGTGACTTTCTCCATGTGAATCATGCAGGCAGAGCTACCACTGCCCACGGGGTAGCTTCTTTGGGCCCCCTTTAACCAGTGGGCCCTGGGAAAGTGCACACTTTGCCCATTGGTTAAAGCGGTTCTGGGTTATCCCTGGTTGATGTTATACAAAAATATTTTTCTAAGGCACCCAACACTGACATAAACAAACTAGTTTGACTAATATAGATAAATATGTAAGTAAACCCTGGAACAAAGCCAGATAGGTGATCATAAAATATTTTAAAGCTCGATGGATACAATCTTCCCATAATATGGTCATATAGTCACTTCACATAATACAAAGGCAAGAAGAGTAGCCATACTTACACACCAAACAATACCCCATTCTGTCCATAGCACAATGGCACATGAAGAGGGATTGTACATTATTGTTCATTTATCTATTTATGAAAGCATGTGTTGTCTAATCAATATATACGCATTGAATTTACCTAATAACATGTTTTATGATAAGCAATTTCAATTGTTGGTGCACTCCCCTGTCATAAATATCATCGAAGGAAGAGATCAGGGGCAGAATGCGGACTCTCATGTAGGGATGTCAACACAAGTTTCCAAACTCCACTTTGTGGCCCTGTGGTGAGTTAATCACCTTTCCACCAAGAACTTTCCACACATTTCTAGGGCCCACAACATTGCTTCCAGAATAGACTTCCTTCTGGTCACCTCTACCCATTAGCACAGGCCCAACATACTAAGATACACAATATAATAATATCTGATTGTGCGCTAAAATAACTGATCAGGAATGTTTAACACACAACCCAGTATTCCATATTTTGCCATTTTACCTCATATCATCCCCAGAAGGGTGACTTCAGGGATCATTTAATTAATTCTTGGGCGAATAATATTTGATAACGTGAAAATATATGAGTGTTGCGCAATAAAACACAATACTTATCTAGACAGTTGGTTCTCCAGAGTTACATCAAAAAAAACATTCTCAATGAAGATATAAAAGAAAGGATCCCCTTTCATCCCCTGTGTGAATGAGCAGAGAGGAGCCCTAAAGATCTGGAGGGTTATAGGACTTATAGTCCACTTGCTTCTCACACCCAGAGCCGGTACATTTGGCTCTGTAAAGTGTGAGTATATCTCTTTTGGGGGAATTATTCATTTATCCTGTATTTACAGGTCTTCACATTGTACTTTTGTTTTTTGTTTTCCTTTCTTTTATATCTTCATTGAGAATGTTTTTTTGATGTAACTCTGGAGAACCAACTGTCTAGATAAGTATTGTGTTTTATTGCGCAACACTCATATATTTTCACGTTTTCACTATTGTGTGTCTTTTTGAGGGAGTGGCACTTTTTTTTTTTCACTTAAAGCGCTAGTCACTTTTTTATTGTAAAATATTTGATGATAATTTACAATTTATAGATGATAATTTGCTTTTCTGTAAAGCTTCTTAAGCAGTGATGGCCATGGCCATAGTGCTGGTTGTACAGCCCCTGGTCCCAAATTTGACTATTACATCCTCAGGTTTCTACCATTAACGTAATGTTTTTTAGGGAATGACAGCATTTTTCACAAAATGCTGTGATTCCCTTACAGCAGTACCTGTGTATATTTGTGGTCCTTGTTACCATTAAATTGCACATTATTTCAATTGGCATAAACTTTTACTTTGAATGAAGGACATTGTTTGATAACATCATAGAAGGAAGATATGGAAGAAAAGGAAGGGGAGAAATGTATGAATGGGAAATACATCCATATGTATTATGAAACAAACTAATACACAATTGATAATCCCAATTTTTTTGTGAATAGTTGACAATGTAATAACGTCAATTATTTATCATGTATTGCTGGTAAATGTCAATGATCTCTATATACTGAAAACAATTTATTGTAAACAAAAAAAAAAATGATGAATGGATTCCTAGCTAAGACAATGTAAACATAAACAAGTTGTAACATGAGAGTTAACAAGATCTTTATACATATTATACGAGCACAAAGTCAGAAATAAAGCTGCTGGAACAAGCTTAGATTTATAAATAACACTATTATTTATCTACCCCAGCTTTTGGTTAATTTGATTTAAGGTATTTGGCTAATTGTATTTGCATTTCAGTAGCTTATGTTTGATGTATACAATATAACAATTTTATTTAACCAACCGACTAACAGAATGTTTTAGGATCCTCCAGCACTAAAAGGAGTCGGACTGGGGGGGGGGGACTGGTTCCAGGGGAAAAGGAAATTCACAGCAAAATAAAAACACGTGTAATTTGCAAAAGAAGGATTTGCCCGTGGGCAAGTAAATGAGAGAACACTTGCTATTGATCCAGGATTAAACGCTTGTGGGGGGTGGGGAAAATCATGTTCTGGAAAGAGGGGGGAGCACAGAGATTGAAAGCACACCAAAAAAAGAAACAGAGCAGACCAAAGATCAACACAAAGCATTTACTGATTGATTATTGAGGACATGGATAGGTCTGTGTGTGTGTGTGTGTGTGTGTGTGTGTGTGTGTGTGTGTGTGTGTGTGTGTATTTGTCTGTGTGTACATATGTTGAAAGATGTATGCATAAAAATAGATGTAAATAGATAATTTTATTCTATAAGTTTGTGTAAACAGGGATTTTTTACATATTACAATGTGTGCATTTTAAACTACACATGTGCAAGCAATAAAGCAAATGAATGAGTATATTTTTTCATGTAGAAATAAATTCATATAAATATGTATATATATATATATATACACACACACACACACACACACAAACATATATATATATATATATATATATTATAAATATCCATATTTATATAAATCTATTTCTACATGAAAAAATATGCTTATTGAGCTTGTTGCTTTATACCTCAATTTGAATTGAAAAGTCTTACAAATTATTGACTACCTTAGGGTGACCATATCACGGTTTTATGCAGGGACACCTATGAAAAATAGATTCTCCGGGGCTGCATGGATGGAATAATGCCACTACAGAGCACTTCTGCGTGTTTTTATTTACATTCTGTGTTCACAGATCTGGAGTATGCATTTTTCATTAGCATCCAGGGAAGGGCTGACAACTTTTGGCCCAGTAGGGGCAGGAAGGGAACAATATAGTGGCCCATTTTGCAATTTCATCCACCCGTTATTATCAGAGACAGACACAAATAGGCAGGCAGGACAGATACAGAGAAAAACAAGAAATACACTGCGCCAAAATGTGATAGTAATAGCAGCAACTCAATCAACCAGTGTTTCACTCCTGGTTCGGTACAGTAAACAACAAAAATAGTGAAAAAGTGTGCTTTAACCAACACTTAATATACAACAAAAAAGGGATTACCCTTAATTCGGTAGCAATCCACTTGGTAAATACATGGAGGGAAAAACAGAAACAAAATAATGATAATATAGTGTAGTATTTTAGTGCAAAAACAGGGAATGTGAAAAAGTGAAAATACACTCACATATCCCTGAGCAGTATACTGCTCAGTACATCAAGCCTCATGGGAGCCCACGCAGGGTAGATGATCCAAGCGTATCCCAGAAGATGAGAGAGCAGAGGAGAGACGTAAGTAAGGGTATAAAATTTATTGTAGACAAAGTATAAAATATCTTACATTAAAAATAAACAGGATCCAGCAGGAATATGCAGAATACAATAAGTCCCAATGTCCTTAGATAGTCCCAGCAAGTCTCCTCCTCTCCACAACGCCTTTCGCCCAGTAGAAATGGGCTTTTTCAAGTGTGCTCTCTCCATATCTTCTTTTCCACTTTTAAATCTCCCGCCGCGCGCAACTTCCGGGTGTCGCGCGTGATGACGTCACACGTTCAGCGTCCATTAGCCGGCATCTTCATTCTGCAGCTCGCGTCTCCCCGTCCGGACGCCTCTGCAGTTCCTCCTTACATGTAATGTTATTCCACATCGTTCCAGTTTATGTAAAAAACAATAATAAAAGCCTTCAGAATCTCTTTTTGTGTCTGATTCCAGTTCTTTTAACCCTCTCGACTCTGGGCAAAACCAAATTCCACATCCCAAGGTATAGAATGTTCCTTTTAACTCTCTCAGGGATGAAAATAGAAATATTCTTCATGAACTGTGTGCTACAAATATTTTAACCCTTTAGGTTTAGGCATATATTCAATCTTAACCCTATGGGGTCTGGCACACATTAAATATAAAAATAACATTAAATAAAACAATAAGTTATATGAACTTTAAAACAAGATTAACAATTAATTCTGCTCAGAGTCCGGGGTAAATATGAGTCATATAAAACCACTTATTTTTGTAATATAATATAGATTGCAATATGTCCCAACAATAAATATTATAAAAATTCTTATAAAAAATAATTTTTATAAAAAATTAAAAAGGTCAAAATCAGAATTTAGGCCATTGGGGGTTAAGATTTTCAACTCATAAACCCATTGCATTTCCAATTTCCCTAGTTCTTTCCAAAAATCACCCCCCCTCCAATGTTTTTTATATTTTGCAATTGCGGTAAAACTTAACTCCCGGGGGTCACTATTGTGCTGTAAGAAATGTTTTGGTACAGAATGTGTTACGAGTTTGTTCTTAATGTTGTTACAGTGCTGCCCTATTAGTTTCCCCAGTTTTCTGGAGGTGCGACCCACATATTGTAATCCACACGGACATGCAAGTAGATACACAACTGAGCATGTTTGACAGTTCATGAAATCTTTAATCACATAATCTTTTCCTGTCATGTTGGATTTAAAGCTGCAGATCTTTTTATTTTGTTTTTGTTTAGTCTGACGACATGCATTGCAGTTGTTGCATCTATAGAAGCCAGGATTTTGGGTTAAAAAGGTGGGTTTAATATTATTCTGTTGTCTCGTATAACTCTTAGTAATGCACCTACGTATATTGGGGGCGCCTCTAAATATTATTTTTGGTTTTTCCGGTAAGTTCTCCTTCAGGAGATCATCCTTTTTTAGAATTGGCCAGTGCTTCTGGATGATTTTTTTCCAACCGAAGATTCTTATTATTAAAATCTAAAATGATAGAAAGTGGGGGTTCTTTCTTAATTTCCTCCTTTGTCTTATAAGTAAGTAAGGACTCTCTATCCACTTGATTGACTTCTTGTATAGCCCTATCTATATTACCTTCGGGATAATCTCTTATCGTCAGCCTTTCTTTGAGGATCGATAGTTGTTCTTTATACACTATCTCCTCTGTACAATTCCTTTTAATACAAATTATTTTTTATAAGAATTTTTATAATATTTATTGTTGGGACATATTGCAATCTATATTATATTACAAAAATAAGTGGTTTTATATGACTCATATTTACCCCGGACTCTGAGCAGAATTAATTGTTAATCTTGTTTTAAAGTTCATATAACTTATTGTTTTATTTAATGTTATTTTTATATTTAATGTGTGCCAGACCCCATAGGGTTAAGATTGAATATATGCCTAAACCTAAAGGGTTAAAATATTTGTAGCACACAGTTCATGAAGAATATTTCTATTTTCATCCCTGAGAGAGTTAAAAGGAACACTCTATACCTTGGGATGTGGAATTTGGTTTTGCCCAGAGTCGAGAGGGTTAAAAGAACTGGAATCAGACACAAAAAGAGATTCTGAAGGCTTTTATTATTGTTTTTTACATAAACTGGAACGATGTGGAATAACATTACATGTAAGGAGGAACTGCAGAGGCGTCCGGAAGGGGAGACGCGAGCTGCAGAATGAAGATGCCGGCTAATGGACGCTGAACGTGTGACGTCATCACGCGCGACACCCGGATGTCGCGCGCGGCGGGAGATTTAAAAGTGGAAAAGAAGATATGGAGAGAGCACACTTGAAAAAGCCCATTTCTACTGGGCGAAAGGCGTTGTGGAGAGGAGGAGACTTGCTGGGACTATCTAAGGACATTGGGAGTTGTATTCTGCATATTCCTGCTGGATCCTGTTTATTTTTAATGTAAGATATTTTATACTTTGTCTACAATAAATTTTATACCCTTACTTACGTCTCTCCTCTGCTCTCTCATCTTCTGGGATACGCTTGGATCATCTATCCTGCGTGGGCTCCCATGAGGCTTGATGTACTGAGCAGTATACTGCTCAGGGATTTGTGAGTGTATTTTCACTTTTTCACATTCCCTGTTTTTGCACTAAAATACTACACTATATTACCATTATTTTGTTTCTGTTTTTCCCTCCATGTATTTACCAAGTGGATTGCTACCGAATTAAGGGTAATCCCTTTTTTGTTGTATATTAAGTGTTGGTTAAAGCGCACTTTTTCAGGCAGGACAGATATACTGACAGATAAGGTACAGAGATTGATAGATTGAGACAGACACAGATATAAGAAGTGAGCAAAGGAAAAAGGGAACCAAAAAGTGCAGCAAGGGTGAGAATAGTGCACAAAAATAGTGAACAATAAATAAGGATAACCCTCCGCAAATAATGACACCCAAAATAGAAAAGCGCCCAATAGGTGCTCTATAAAAAATGTGAACACTTACTAAATAAAAAACTGTATGATGCTGCAGAATTGAACTGTATCTAAAACAAAAACAAAAAAGATACAAATAGTGCAATATTGTACTCCCAAACACAGCTCCAGTATATAATGGAGCATTTAATGACGTGGTGGATGGATTCCTGTGTCGATGAAGATTCACTTAAAAGAAAAGAGCTACGAAACACTGAATGTTTAAAATGGTAGCGATGTTTTAATAATATAATCATTGAAAATGTTTAAAAAGTGGAGATAAAATAGACTGAATGCTGGTATATCATCCCAGAGTCCAGGATCAGCGGAGACTTCTTTGGTGTGGGTACACTTCGACGTTGTAGCGAAGCGTCACGATGTTGTTGCAATTACACTGGATGCCAGCAAGTCCATGTATTTGTGCAACGTCAGTGATACGAAGTCTCAAGATGCTTTGTGTTCATCTTGGGACTCTGCATCACTGACGTCACACGAATACACAGAGCAACCGCCAAGAGCGCCATTATTTGTGTTTATACATGACCCTTATTATGGTTGGAAGATGATGTATATTTTGTCATGGGTTATTTTTGAGGCTGAGATAGTTTTCATGCAACACAAATTTTGCATCCATAAAAACCTGATTTTTGTGATAGGAAATGACTACTTGTTTTCTTTAAGTTTACACGTATAGATTTTCATTAATTTGTTATTTATTTCAGGGCCCCTCTAAATAGTACATCGAGAACGGTTTTTAATGTCATCGTTAAAAAAAAAAATTTTAAAAGTATATTTTACTTACCTTTTAGGTCTTATAGGAATAGCCAAAAACAATTGCTATTGTATGTTCGTTGTTTCGTGTTTTTTGGTCTCACAGTTTAATAAAGTACTTATTTCTGTTGCAGCAAATGTATTGATAGTATTATAAAATGCCTCCAGATTATATCCTTTTTTTAACTGAATCTATCCTTCGGTATTAGCGCCTGTTGCTAGTAAGACACTATGTGCTATGTAACGGCTGAGCAGGTAGATACAGTGACTGTAAGGAGGGGGGATATGATTTTTCCCTCCTCTTCCTGGAAAACAATATGGGTTCTATTTTCACATACTTGTCTATGGGGAGTTCCTTTTATATATATATATATATATATATATATATATACACACATTTTTTTTTTACAAAAAATGTAAACAAACAGACACATGCCACCTTATATAACAATACATATATATACACACACACACACACACAATTAGTTCTGGGGAAAAAAAGAATATGTGTGTAATTTTTATTATATATATATATATATATATATATATATTTTATTTTATTTTTTAGAACAACTGCCACTCTCCTACTATGCAAATTTCAGTATACAATATATTGTAAAAGGGGATCTATATTTGTATTCTGCATGTTAGTATTATATCAAAAATTATATTAAAATCACAAATAACAGGTCATATGATATAATTGTATTCATCAATTTATTTTTCCTTATTGCACACCAGAAACCAGAAAATGTTATTTTATTTCATTTTTGTTCACAAATAAATAAATTCAAAGCCCTGGATGTACAGCTAAACACAAAACATTGTTAAATTTTTTGTGATTATCACAAAAAAAGCAATAACAAACAAAAGTAAAATATTAAAAGAAATTATAACTTTTTTTCCCTCTACGAAAATGCAATAATAGTCTATCAGACCTGGTGGTGATTGTAGGTAGGAGGTTGTACAAACAAATCTTCAAGGGGGGCCACTGACCCAACAACCCCACCCTCAATTTCACTTAATAAGATCTTATTTAGATGTAAATAGCCACTTACAGGAGGATTCCAGTTTGTATTTAGAAGGGATTGGGGCAAGATATCAAGGGAAATGCCTGTTTGATTCATCTCTGCGGGCCTCCTGCCTCCAAGAGAGGAGGTGTGGGGAGAGGGGAGGTGGGAAAGGGGCAGAGAAGGGGGAGGGAGAGGGCTCTGTCTCCTGCATGGGTTTGGTTTTGTCGCTGACACCCGCAGGTCAAGACTGCATTAACCTCCATCCTGCTAATTTGCATGAAAATCAAACAGACGCTTCTGAGTTTAGCTGCTCACAAAACAGTCAGAAATTATATTCTACTTAACAATAAAAGGTATACTGCAACTATTCCCTGAGATTATCCATTGGCCAGTCTTAAAGACACAGCACTATTTTAGCCCTAAACTCTGGCAGCATTGTGTCTGTATCTTGGGAATTGAAAGATAATATCCAGCCCCCACTCTTGATGTAAATAAACGGGCATTTCTCTCCATCCCACTTTGTCCCTGTCTGAATTCCAGTTTTCTCCTCCGCAGAATAATCAGATTACCAGAGCTGACCCCAAACTCACTGGCAGAAATATACAGTTTGTATCCATTAACTCATTAGGTGCCAAAGTGACTCTGCACTGTTGCCATTTGAATCCAGATGGGATTAAATGGTTACACGGATTTGCACTTTCAATAAATCAACCAATCCTCAAAAATCAATCTAACTGAAGACCAATAAAATGAAGAGAAAAAAAGAAAAAAGTTTTTGGTAATTTTTAGATTAGGTGTAGCCTGTTAAACTGGAGCAGGAATACATTGATGAATCAGCCCGGCATACTCCAACTGCACTAAAATACTTGAAAATGTGCAATAACTGGCTTGTTTTTAACGTCACAGAATATTTCTTAAATGCACTCTCTATTCATCAAACTTTGCATGAAAAATTAGAATGCTCGCCCAATGTCCCCTTACTCCAATTAAATTTACTTTTTCTCCCACTTCACCCTCACTTCATTGTGTTACCCACCATCCATTGGTTACCCCGAGGGAGTCCTGCTCCCTAGTCTGCCCCTATAACTTTTTTCCATTTATTTCAATCATTTATTTGAAGATCTGCAACACAAACGTTTAATTTGGATTTTCAAATATTTCGTGAAGCTGTAATTATAATAAATACCAGAACCAGTTTGAAAATCCACACTGCTTTCTTTGCTGCGGTATTAATACGATTTTAACAATGGACCATGTCCACGTTACTGAATCCCCTCCCATCATATTATCCAATGTACAAAACGTATAAAAATACAATGTGTTTCAAAATATGTGTAAGATAATAACCACATGTCTAGAACATAGCACAATGGGTTTAACAACGTCCTTAGGTCAACGCATTAATGCTGTATACAAAAATAAATACCCATTATTTTCTGATTGTAACAAGTCCACAAATATGAGCATCGGTGTCTGAGTTTCCTACAATACATCCACATGACTTCAGCCATCAATTGACTTTCAACTAGGGTTTTTATTTAAATATATATACTATTATGGTAATTGTCTGGATTGTGAATGTTGAAGCAAGTAGTGCAATTAAAAGGAGCCCCTGGTGACCGAGAAAGGGTGAGGTTCAGGTCATACTCAGTAGCTGATGGCAGGCCCTCTTGTTCTTATTCACAGTTATCCAAGGGGTAGGTTCTGAATTTAAGACTAGGAGGCAGAGGTATGGCACTTCCTCCGGTGTGCCAACCCCACAGAGGATGAGCTTTGGAGACACTTTTGGAATCCTTGGCCTTCAGAGAATAGGCAGGACAAAGGTCTCCATCATTCCCAACCATCAAAGAGGGGGGACCAGGGAAGCTCCCCAGAAAGCTGAAATGGGGTCTGACGGGAGGTTGTGGGGTGTTAACTCTTTTGGAGGGAGTCCCAGCTTCTTTTCTACCCTGAGATTTCTTGTTGAGTGGCCCTAATTTATTTCTGGGTCTTCCCACCTTCCTTCGCCCAGGGGCGCTTTTTGCCTTTCGTTTAACCCGTGGGTGTAGATCCCTCATATCTGTCCTGAACCCACGGGCGTAACACCACAGTTTCGACTTTCTAACCAGCCTATCAAAATGCTGTGTCCTGGTCTCTGTGTCCGGAGGAATTGTACTACTTTCTGCATCCTCGGAACATGGTTCTTCTGGAGGTTCCTGCTTTGCTTCAGATTCCTCGTGTGGAATCACTTCTTTGTTTCCCTCTGTCCTCTCCTGTTCGACAGGGTCTACACCTGTGCTTTGTAGCCTTGGAGGCCATTCGGGGTCACTGAGAGCAAAGGGTCCAAATTCCGCACCCCGGCTCCTAGTCATCAGATGCCGGTTTCGCAAGTTCAGCTCCGCAGAGTGGTACTTGGCGCTCCTCTCAGAAGCATCCGATTCTGCATCGGAAGAGCTGGTTTGCTCCGGTATTGAGTCAGAAGCACTTGTATAACCCACTGAGGTAGCTGGGCTATGAGGGGCAGCGGGGAATAGATTGGAAAGGCCTTGAGGAAAAGTGGCTCTCATCCTGGAAGACAAACAGTCCTTATCAGGGGACTCCGCAGAGTTACCATCATGCACGTCTTCAGATGTTAGATTCTGAGAGCCCCACGACGAACAGAGGATATGCAGATCCTCTAGAGATATGAGACAGCATTGCACAGCTCGGCTTGGTACCGATCTTAGGGCTTTAAGGGCGCGGAGCTCTCGTAGGTCACAGCGCCTTCTTTGGATCTGCAGCCTTTCCATGCGTCGACAGACACGCCCACGCGGAACCCCACGCAAGGGTCCACTTAGCACCTGAGTAAGAGCAAATAGCTGCCTACCACCCACCCGCAGGTATCCCAGCCTCATCCCAGCTATTTCCTGGTATCCAACCGGAGGCTCCATCACGGTCCATGTGAGATTCAACTTTGTAGGAGAGACATCAAGGTGAGCCCTGGGCTATTAAACCATAAAACCCACAAATGGGTTACTTCACGGGAATTAAGGTTGCTCTGCAGCCATCATTGTAATGCTAACAATCCCCATTTGAGGTAGTTGTAACGTGAATACCTGGTTTAAAAAGTTCGTCAATATCCACTGTGCTGATCCAAGAAAGATACAAGGGTTCGTGAAAGAGTTGTGCAGTCGTTGGATGCAATGTGGGACAGCAGCAAGTTCAAGGGTGCAGCATAACAATCACTCCAGAGGTTAGGGATACGGTATCCAGTGCCAGGTGAAGATAATTGAAGCAGACAGTCAGCAATCAAAGTACAGACAGTGCATGTAATCCCTCGATACACTGGACCAGTGCACGTTGACGCACAGCGACTCCCGGGATACACTGGATCAGGAGCTATTCGTTGGGTTTAAGTTGGCAGAAGCCAGACTCTCGGTGCTGCTTGTGTGTGTGTAGTAAGAGCACTGCCCCCTTCATACTACAGGAGATCTCTGCCAATCATATCCCTACTCTCTCACTCTTGAGTGGTTCCTTTGTTTGTGACATCACAAAGTTCCACCTCCCCCTCCCCCTGCAACACAATTGTCACAAAGAAACCAACCACACCGGCAGACTTGCGAGAGAAACAGTGTGTTTGAATACATGTATCAATAGAAACATACGTGTGTTTTATTGGAGGGGTTGTGCTTGTTTAGCTGTGTGTCAAAACGTCCAAGGGATCCAGATATTAACTTCACTTTCATCATATTATTAAACCCCTTTTAGTAGGCAAGACACTTCAGCAGTTGTGGACTACATTTCCCATGAGGTTTCGGAAGTCAAATTAGAATTGTAGTCCATAGCAGCTGGCTTGTGGAAAGTTACCAATCACTGCCACAGGAAGATGACGGTGAAAATTAAATTTTGTCTCTGGATCTCAACAGAACAAAGCACCACATTACTTTCAATAAAAAAATGGTTTTTTTTTTGTTTTTATTTTTTTATTTGCTTCAGTGTTGGTCAGTGATTAGAAACTAGGAACCGCAATTAAACTCATTTAGAAAATTATTATTTACCAAAACTTATGTTTTTCTTGTGAAAACCTCCCAAAATCTTTAAAGTAAAAAATACGAATAATTCTTAGCTGCCACTGATAAAGATTTGTTTACTACTGTTAAAAAGTTTGGAGTCACTTAGAAAGAACGATTTTGAAACAAAAGCAAAATTTTGGCCAACATAAAATAACATTAAATTAAGTAGAAATACAGTGTGTATTTGTGTATATTTATACTCTCAAAATACAGACACCTTGGTACCATTTCGTATTTAAGGACACTAAATTAGTCCTAATATGCACATTTATGTCCACACACTTTCTTGCATGTCTATCAGATGTGCATCATGGGATATGTAGTCCACAACAGCAGTGATGTCAGAGGCTAACCATTGCAGCTTTATGTTTATGCATGAAATTCATGTGTATTTCTATTTATCAGTGTGTGTTTTTCAGAGATTATATATATATATATATATATAATATGTGTGTGTGGCTATATATGTCCAAAACATAAAGATTACACACACACACACACACACATATCCCACAAATTGCATTGTTTTGTTCTAATTACATCATTTTGCTCTACAAATAATCTTTATTGATATAATATTATATTTTAATATTTCTCACATTCTTTTGGGGGTTTATTGTACGTAGCAATAGTCATTTGTTTTGCACGGATGTCAGTCTAGGGAATGTATATAAGCACAATTATGTTACCTGTCCTTGCTATACAATGTACCATAATATGCCACAAAGTTGTAATTTTTACTCTACTAAAATCTACAGCATCATACTAACACGTTATATATTCCCAAGAATATTTTCAGTGTATCCATGTAGAGTGTAGATTGAGGTTAAATCTGCCCATTATGAAATGACCATATTTTATTTATTTTTTCTCTACAAAATATTTTTATGCAGATTTAAAAAATAATTTTCATCCTCCAGTGGAAGGGAAGCCAGGTATCTACTACCATTTCTCTAATACATTTTTAAGGGTCAACTCAATATGCACCAATAATCGGCTCAAAATGTTGGTCCTAATTGCAGAGTGTTGATGTGTCTGAATATGTTCACAATTCAGAAATTATAGAAAATTTCACACAGATATCTTCCAAAACCGAACTCAGCCGAAATAAACCCCGAAACGCACCAAACTGAAGTAGTGCCTCAAATGCCCCATGGCAGATTTCCAACACAAAAAATAGCCCTAGGTTCATGAAATCACTACACATGATAGGTGCAATTAACTGAAACTCAAGAAATGTTTGCATAAATATGTCCAGACAAACATTTTAGAGCAGTATTAACAAAATGCAGAACAAAATTGTCAAAACACCACCACATAATCATAAAATGCAAGCCAGGAATCAGGACAGGGAAAGGATAAGGGCAGTGGTACCCTGTGCAGCCACTTTTTGTTATAGAAGAAAAGGGTTCCCGTTAGGGAGTTGCCGGCTCCACCTGAAGATATATTAGGAAAGTTCTCCAATAATACCTCAGGCTGTGTGGTGCTCCGTCCGTGCTGTGATAGCAGCAAAATAATAGAAGTGAAGCAAGCAAATAGACATAGGCACTCACCAGTCCGAATGAGGTAAAATAAGTCGATTTATTGATGAAAAAAAAATTCATGTAGATAAATTCCAATGTGACAAACAGGATAAATATAGTGGCATCGGTAGTGGGGAAACAGGAAAACTGCCTTACGCGTTTCGTGCCAGTAGGCACTTAATCATAGGCTAGTGTGGTCATGCTTATAGGTGATATATAAAGGGAGTGACTCCAATCATTGAAAAGGTCAACCACAATTAGGTAAATAGAAAAAACATCTGTGTGGATAAAAAGTGCTTCTGTGTACAAATAGTAAAGTGCTTAATATGCATATCATTGAGGAAATAGTGCAATCAATATATTTAACCATTATTAAGTATCTATAAATATTATAAATGAAAACAGCATATATAATAAATGCATATAATAAACAAAATACTAATAAAAATTAATACAGCAAAAAACATAAAAATAAATTAATCTGCAAGTGGAAAATGCAAGGGAAAAATATTCTATCTGTCTGATAGCTGGAAGAGAGACTCATAGAAACAAAAGAAAAATAAAAAGGAGAAAAAATATATAATCTTTAGTAATAAAACTTCAGTGGGTTATGAGCTCTTGTTTCTTCCACTTTGAGACAGTTTACACCTGGCAACGTCCCTATGCAGATAAGATATTGAACTAGATGAAATTCCTGAGAAACTTCTTAGAAGTCTGGAAGACAAAAGGAAGAGAGGAAAAAGTGGCATGTATTAACCCCTTAACGACAGATGACGTGCCAGGCACGTCACGGCAAATCGAGGACTTGCCGACAGCTGACGTGCCTGGCACGTCATGCACTAAACTGAGTAAAGAAAGCGACCAGCGGTCGCTTTCTTTACTCTAACGGTGTTGCTACAATGCCTCTAGGTAGAGGCATTGTGCAACACCCCCCAAAAGTGCAGGGGCGCGCTACGATCACTCCACGGAGTGATCGTAGCAGCCATTTAAAAATGGCTGCGCCGGCTGCACACATGTGCTTAGAAAGCGAACGATCGTTCGCTTTCTAAGCATCTCCGGTGTTGTTAAAGTGCCTCGCCAGCGAGGCACTTAACAACACCGTTCTGCTCCCCAGAGCCGATGGTGGTCGCTCTCCTGAGCGACCCCATCGGCTCAGTAGAAGGGAACGCTGCCTATACAGGCAGCGCTTCCCTTCTAATGGCAAGAGCATCGGAAGTGAAAGTATTTCACTTCCGATGCTCTAGGGGGAGCCAATCGATGCCGGCACAACAGATCTATGTGATCTGTGTGCAGGCATGTATGATAAGTGCTCTGATGAGCACTTATCATACTGTCAAAGGCAATATTAGCAAATATTGCCTTTGACAAGTATTGATCTGCCTCCCTCACCTTACTAGTTATAGTAAGGGAGAGAGACAGATCAGATAAAGTAAAAAAATAAAATAAAATAATAAAACAAATATTTAATAAAATTTTAAACACCAAGGGCTTTTATAAAAGCCATTTAACCCCTTCCCTGCCATTGATCGCTGTGTACGCAGTGATCATACACAGCAGCACATTTTTTGCTGTCTGTGCATTTTTTAGGGGTTAATTTTTTTTACTGTAATTCATTACAGTATAAAAAAAAGCTCTTTTAAGAGAGATTAACCCCTTTCTTGCTGTAGATCACTGCCTAAGCAGAGATCTGACGCAAATGCAGCAATCTTGCTGCAGAAGCATTTTTAATTTTTTTAAAACTTTTTTATTACACCCGTCACGTGTTAATTATACCCGCTAGGGGACTACGTTTAACGTAATTTTTTTTTTAAATAAGAGCTATTAACCCCTTCCTTGCCGTATATCACTTCCTAAGCAGCACATATGGTCACTGCCTAAGCAGTGCATATGGTCACTGCCTAAGCAGCGCATATGGAGCAATCTAGTCGCAGAAGGATTTTTTTTTTGCTATCAGCATTTTTTTTGTCAGACTCGCTAGGGGTTAATTATACCCACTAGGGGATTACGTGTATTCCTTTTGAAGCTGTCTGAACACGTGTATAGCGATCAGTAACAGCCGATCAGTGGCAAAGGTGGTTTGGTGATTTCTCAGATGAGCATCACCATTCGTCTGGTTCGATCAATATTGGTAAATATTGTTCTGACCCATATGGATCTGCCTCCCTCTCCTCACTTGAGTTTTAGTGAGGGAAAGAGACAGATCTGTATAACATAATTTTTTAATTGTAATAAATTAAATAAAATGTTAAAAAAATTGTGAGTCCCAAGGGCTTTTATAAAAGCCATACCCTTTGTATAGTGTAGTGTATTAACCCCTTCCCTGCCACTGATCACTGCACAGCAGAAATTTTTTTCTTGTCTGTGCATTTTTAGGGGTTAATTTTTTTGTACAGTACTACAAAGGCTCTTATAAGAGCTATTAACCCCTTCCTTGCTCTACATGTTCAAATTCCAAGTTTGAAAATCAAAAAGCGCACCTCTCAAATGTAGCCTTTCAACACCCAACAAAGCTGACAAAGCTATGCATGGGTGGTATCCCTGTGCTCGGGAGATGTTGCTGAACATATATTGTGGTATTGTTTGTCAGTGACACATACCGAAATATGTGAATTTGTGTCTAAAGTACAATGTATGTGGGAAAAAATACACAATAAAATGACTACCACAAACTTTGACAAAGGCTGGTGGTAGAATTGGTGCATGGAAAGTGTTAAAATAAAACCATTTAAAATAGCCTAGGGTGTCTACTTTTACAAAATATATACTTTTTGGGGTAAAATACACTGTCCTACTTTAAAAAAAAGTCCCAAATGAAAGATGGGCTCAGGCTGGCTACACGTCAATATTCCAAGTTGAAAATGCGCACCTTCACAATGTGGCCCTTTTAGCCCCCAAACAACCCAACAAACCTATGCATGGGTGGTATCCCTGTACTCAAGAGATGTTGCTGAACACTTATTGGGGTGTTATTTGGCAGTGACACATACCAAAATCTGTAAATTCATGTCTGAAGTACAAGGTTTGTGAAAAAAAAACACAAAAAAATGACTACCACAAACTTTGACAAAGGCTGGTGGTAGAATTAGTGCATGGAAAGTGTAAAAATACCACCATTTGAGATAGCCTAGGGTGTCTACTTTAAAAAAATATATGGGTTGATGTGGTAAAATACACTGGCTGGTTTCAAATATGTCCCAAATGGGACATGGGTGCAGGCTGTCTGCATGTCAAAATTTCAAATTGGAAAACCAAAAACTTCACCTCCCAAATTTGGCCTTTTACCCCCCAAACAATCCAACAAACCTATGCATGGGGGGTATCCCTGTACTCAAGAGATGTTTCTGAACACTTATTGGGGTGTTATTTGGCAGTGACACATACCAAAATCTGTAAATTTATGTCTGAAGTACAAGGTTTGTGAAAAAAAAACACAAAAAAATTACTACCACAAACTTTGACAAAGGCTGGTGGTAGAAATAGTGCATGGAAAGTGTTAAAATACCACCATTTGAGATAGCCTAGGGTGTCTACTTTTAAAAAATATATGGGTTGATGGGGTAAAATACACTGGCTGGTTTCAAATATGTCCCAAATGGGACATGGGTGCAGGCTGTCTGCATGTAAAAATTTCAAGTTGGAAAACAAAAAACTGCACCTCACAAATTTGGCATTTTAGCCCCCAAACAACCCAACAAACCTATGCATGGGTGGTATCCCTGTACTCAGGAGAAATAGTAGAATCTATTTAGCATGTTTTTTCGTTCGCTATTGTCGATGAGGAGAAGTTGTTTCAAATAAAAACAAAGAAATTTGTGTATTTTTTTTTTTTTTACCATATTTTATTATTTTTTTTTAATAATATGATAAGATATGATCAAAAATATGGCATCCATAGAAAGCCCTTTTTGTCCCGATAAAAACAATATATAATATGTGTGGGTACAGCAAATGACGAAGAAGAAAATTACTGCTAAACACAAACAGCACAGAAATGTTAAAATAGCCATTGTCCAGAAAGGACAAAAATGTTTCAAAGGCTCTGTCATTAAGGGGTTAATAAGGTACACATATCCGTGTGTCAATATTTGTGTGATCACATGTATGTGCCCGTATACAAATTTACAGAAAAGATGTCGCCTAGTATGACTTAAAAAAGTTTGTTAGCCTCCCATTAGGGCCATGTATAAATGTAAAAGTGTAAAAATGTAAAAATGTAAAGAGGAAAAAGAGAGGATGATAAGCAACCAAAAAATATATATAGTTAGACCAATGTTTGTAGTGATTAATTTAGTTGTATAGTTCTCTAGTGGTTTAGAAAAAACAGGACATATCAAATTCTGCGTTGATACCCAAAGGTTGTCTTGTTCCCAAATGGAATATCCAATATACTTCTTGTCGGCACAGGCGTCTGTGTGTGTTACCTCCTCTAGGGCCTTTTGTGATCACATCAATTACTGAGACTTTAAGATGTTTTGTGTCATTATTATTGCAGAGAGAAAAATGTTGTGCTACAGTAGTGTTTGATCGATTGTCAATGTCATTGAGGTGTTCCCTGACACGACACTTGAGTGCCCTGCTGGCTGATTCTACCAACATATTGTTTGTTGCAGGAAGTACAAGATAGCACATAAATGACATTCTTTGTGTTACAATTGCTATAATTTTGATTAGGAAAAGTTTTGCCATTTGCATGAGAGATGATGTCCTGTTTTTTGGTGACATGTCTGCAAGTTTTGCAGATCCTGTTCCCACATGGGAATGTACCAACCGCATTAAGCCATGTGCCTCTATTAGTGTAACTTGTATTGGGTGTATCTGAACAAAAGAGACTTGGGGACAACAAATCTCTCAAAGTGTTGGATCTCTGGGCTGAAAATTTAATCCCTGCTGATAGTTTATCATTATAAGTGTCATTAGCTGCCAAAATGGGAAGGTTCTGTTTTATTATATTTTTTACCTGAGAGAATTCAAGACTATATGGAGTAGTGAAAAAAGCTTGTGAATTATCATTAGTGACCTTGGATGTATTCACTTGTAATAAAGAGTTTCTGTCTCGAGCTTTGGCTATTTTAATGGCTCGCCTGATCATCCATATTTTGTATCCTTTCTGTAGAAGTCTCTGACTAAGTTCTGTACATTTCATATCAAAAGTGTGTGCATTGGAACAATTTCGTCTAAGGGTAATAAAAAGACCCACCGGAATGTTTTTAATTACAGAATTGTTGTGACAGCTACTAGCATGAAGAACTGAGTTCCCTGAAGTAGGTTTCCTAAAGGACAGGGTGTCCACTAAATGTTGATTGACTCCCACCCCCCCTTTGAGGGTAAGATCCAAAAAATCAATTTTGTCTTTAGAATAGTTCATGGCCTGGCTAAATATGAATTGATCTTCAAAGGCAGCCATATATATGTTAGCATATGAGGGGGCAAATTTTTTTGTTATACAAGCATGCAAAATTGGTAATGGAGAGTGCTTTGTGCGAGCGTGCCCACACCTAAAATCCCTCCATCTGCACAAGTAGTTCAAGGTCACTCTGGTGAGGAGGAAGATGATACTGACATGACTGGATGGTTGCCCAATACATCATGCTCCTCCTCATCAGATACTGATGACAGCCATATTGTAGCATCTTATTAGTAGCCATCGAACCCTTGTTTACTTACCATTCCTATTACCTGGTTGAACTCCTGCGCAGATAATCTCTGAACCTCCTCTCATTGCCCCCTCTTTGCCCTGGGCGTGTTTATTATTTATTATTTCTAAATCAAAAAGAAAAAAACATTTCTAAAGCTACTAATAATGAGATTATTTTAATTATTATTTAAACTTGTCTATTTGTTGTTATTCATGTAATTCCACATCGTGCACAATTCTACATGGTAACCTTTTATTTCCACAGTTTTCAAACATTTGTACACCTTCCCTTCTATTGTGGTAATACATTGGTGCCTGTGCTGGACATGTATTTTGCTGCATAACCCTTGTTTGGATGTGTTTCTTGTCATGGCCATAGATCTGTATATGTGCAAGTATCATTTTTATTATTATTATATCATGGCATATATATATAGGCATGTCCATGTGAAAAATTACTTTTGTAGTGTACTTTAGAGGGCTTTCAAGTACAATTCTCCAGCTCAGATGAGGAAATCAATCATGATCCAATCATTGGTTAGTCGAAAATCTTTTGTTTTCATGGTGAAAATGTCCCAATCCAAATGCCTTCTGAATGGCCCAAGCTGCTGAATTCTAACCAGAATCATGGATATTGAGTAGCTGCGTTTTCAAGGATTTGTTAAATTCAGGTAAAATGCCTGACCCAAATCCATTTCAGGAGAAATCAGTGTATATTGGGTAGACCCTCTTCCAACCTCTAGCTGTTCTTCTTGAATCTTGTATTTATTAGACATACTTCAGTTTTCTGCTTCATTGAGATGTTTATAGTCTATGGCCTAGTATGTCCTGGGGTGGAATGAGCAGTGTTAACGAACAATGTGACCCACGAGCAGCATGCTCCTCGAATATGGTGTAGCCCTCTTGTTGGCTAGAACTTCAGAAGTGAGCAGTACTCACTTTCATTGCGCAGTTGCTGTTGCTAAACTGGCCCTAGAGGCAGTCAGCAATATTGCAATTCAAAAAAAGGGCTAAATTAGCCTTAGATCTAGGGTTAGCATAAGGTTAGTGTTACCATTAGGGTTAAGGTTAGCATAAGAGTTAGTTACATTAGGGTTAGTGTTAGTGCTAGGGTTAGATTTAGGGCTAGGGTCAAGATTGGGGTCAAAAGGTCAGTAAAGGTTGTGTAAAAGATTTTGCAGGTAAAAGGTTTTTGTTTAAATTCAGCATATTTTATGATATTTATTTTTTTGTAGTAAATGATATCATTTTATGGAAATAATGGTTCTGAAGAAGAGTACACAGTGTTCTATGTGGCCAGAAAATAAAAATATTCAATATTATCTTTGTCCATTTACACCACCTACTGGGCTGCGTGAGGGTGTATGAGTTCACAGGACTGGATTAACACCCCAGGTGCAGATAAACAGAGACATTCCTGGAGCTATTCACATAAAGTGCAGAAGGGTCAAGGTGAGATTAACTATGCATTGTGTAGAGACAAACCTGATGAATTATTCCTGCCAGAAGATACTCATCATGTTTGACTCTTTATATCCAGAGTTAAGTCGGTCAAATGTAATGTTCATCTCACCTCGACTTAGCAGCACCTCACTTTTAGTAAATAACGCCCTCGAAGTACACAAAAGAAACATATGCACTCTCACTCCTTATAGATGTATCAAATGTTGATTTTTATTAAAGTATAATATAACCCATAAAAATATAAAGACATCGTGCTGAACACAGGACCAAAGAAAAGAAACCACAGGTCACCTTTTTGCAATATTGACACATAATTATAGGCCTAACTCCCTTTGTTCTTCTAGCTCTCAAAAGAAATGTTTTTATTTGTAACAAATGGCTTCATGGGTGGTACTTAGTGTAAAAGTGAACAGGGCATATCTCTAAAGAGGCATGATATTGCCACAAATGGGAGGAATGTGTTGAAAATGGAATGCAACATGTGGACAAAACACATCAAAAACAGTCTAAGAAAGACCTCAACTGCCTACGGTGAAGGTGACTAGGACAGTGTTACATCATGGGCTTTATTAATGAAAGAGAGAATTTCTGGGACTTGAAAAGGGAATTTCAAATTTAAGGCCATTTTACCAATTCAGTTGAGAATTCCCCCACTCCATCTATATCAGTGATGGCGAAACGATTTTGGGCCAGAGTGCCCAATATTTGTCCGACAAAAATTTGCAGACCTCAAAGTGCCAACACCGCATACACACACACACACATGTACTCACATACGCTTATACTCATACACATATGCACACTCTTACACACACATGCTTATACTTATACACGCACACTCATACACACGCACACTCATTCATACACATACACACTTATACTCATACACACACCCACACGCGCACACATATACACTCATACACACACACTCATACACATGCGCACACACACTTAAATGCATACACACACACACATGCTTATACTCTTACACACAATCATACTCACACACAATTATACACTTGCACACTCATACACACACACACACACATACTCATACACACACACACAAATACTTATACTCACACAAACTTATACTCCCACACAGACATACACTCATACTCACATGTACACACACACTTATACTCACAAACACACACATACAAGTTCAGCTTTTCACTGCTTATCTGCTCTGTCGTCAATGAGGTGCAGGCATAAGTGTAATAGACGGGCGCCGCCGTTAACCTGCTTCTTCTACAGATGACCGAGCGCATGCGCGTTATGTAAAGAAGCATTCAATTTGGAAAACAAACAGTTAATTGCTTTCTGACTTGAACGCTTCTTCACATAACCTGCATGCGCCACACATCTGGAGAAGAATCAGGTGACCTGCGGTGTCCGTCTATTACACCGATGCCTGCACCTCCCGGACAATGGAGCAGATAACCTGGCCGCGTGCCACAGCTGAGGGCTTGGCGTGCCAGTTGTGGAACACGTACCATAGGTTCGCCACTACTGCTCTAGATTGTAAGATTGCGACCAGGGCTTTCTAACTCATATTCATCTGTGTCTTTTTGTCTAATATAGTCTGCAGAACTGTGTAAATTGTTGGTCCAAAGTTAGTGTAAAGTAAAACAGGGTTCCTATTCTTTGGACACTCAGAGTAAATGCCACATTAATGATATATATAATGGAGCACATAAATATGTGGAAACAAAAGTAACAATTACAGTAATAGTGTAAACTGTTAAGACTTCCCAAGTGAATGTTCAAAACTCCAGTTATGCACTCATCAAAAGTATCAAATATTTATTTCATACCTCTAACAATGATAAAACCAGCAACACAGTAGGACAGTATAAAATGATCTAATGAGGTGACACAGATAACTTACACATACAGAATTCCAAGGCACATATAACATTAATGCACAAATACGCATTCACAGGCACTCCCCTCTCCAGAGAACAAAGTAGCTAACCATTATCCCTCAAAAAATGTAGTTTAGTGCTTGAACACAGGGAGGCAGCATGATTCTTTGTTTTACTGCAAATTAATAGAATAACAAAAATGGATTGTGACAGCAAATAAAAGCTGAGCCTTGTTTTGCGTATCTGTTCTTCAGGATAGTCTTCTGCACATCCTAGGCATTACAGTAATCCTACTTTTCTCCCATTTCCATTCAGTCACCCACCATCTAACAAATCAACATCAAGACATTACAACAACACCTCCTGAGCGGTGTTAGCGAACATTCATTGCTTATGTCGCTCTTTACACCGCAAGACATACCTGGTCTGTCCTATGTCAGCAATTGAGTTGCTGCCTGGACAAGCCTAGTTCATCCAATTTTGCAAATTATCTTTGGAGATAGAGTGAGTTTAAAATGGCAATGTTACTATCCAACCAAAAGCCAACACTGGTGACTTCTAGACATTATACAGATTTCTCTCTGATCTTGACTGATTAACCATACACAGTCTGCAGCTGCTTCATTAGTTTCAATGTAAGCAGTTCTGGGTAAGTTTATCTCCATACACAGCTGCAGAGATTACACCAGCCAGTGAGAACCAAATGGCCATGTAGTCTGCCCCAGTGGCGTACTTACCGTTAGTGCAGGGGTCACAGCTGCGACTGGGCCCGTCAACTCAGGGGCCCGGCCGTCATCTGACCCCTGCAAAAAAAAAAAAGTGTGGGCAAACGGGGCAGCTGCCCAGGGCCCATTCATTCTTGGGGCCCAAAGCAGCTGCCCCATGGGCCCCCATTGCTGCCCATGTAACTGTCTCCCTTTCGGGCAGCAGCCGGGAGATCCGCATCGTGCAGGAAACATTTCTGAGCGGACGTCAGATGAGCAGCACACAGGTTAGTGCGGGGGGGCGCGGGGGTTGGGGGGGCGGCGGCTGCATAATAACTGGCAAATAGGCAAATTAATGCTGCCAACAGGCCAAACGTTGAGTGGCATATGGGGCAAATAAGACTGACAAATGGGCAAAATATGAGTGGCATATAGGGCAAATATAAAATGGGCAAAATATGAGCGGCATATGGTGCAAATATCAAATGGGCAAAATATGAGTGGCATATGGGGCAAATAACACTGGCAAATGGGCAAAATATGAGTGGCATATGGGCAGAATATGTGTGGCAGATGGACAAAATAACACTGGCAAATGGGCAAAATAACACTGGCAAATGGGCAAAATATGTGTGGCAAATGGGCAAAATATGAGTGGCATATGGGCAAAATATGACAAATGATGGGCAAAATATGACTAGCAAATGATGAGCAAAATAATACTGGCTGTGGCATATTAATGGGGAAAATGGCTGTGGCATATTAATGGGGAAAATGGTTGTGGCATATTAATTTCCAATCTGAATGTCTGGCTGTGGCATATTAATGGGCAGGCTAATCGTGACATGATGGGAAAATTGGCTGTGGCCAAAGTGATACTGTGGCATGTTCTGTGGGGCAAAATAACATGTACTATAGGACAAAGTGACACCGTGGCATGTTCTGCAGGGGCAGTTCGGTGGGACAAAGTGACACTGTGGTATGTTCTGGCAGGCAAATTTACACTGTGGTATGCCAAATCCTGTGGGTGCCATATGAGTACAAGCCAAGTGCTGTGGGTACTGTATAGTGCTGTTTTAATACCTGTAGGTGCAATGTGGGTGCAGAGGAACAGAATAAAAATAAGAAATTAACAATTTTTCAATAACATTTTTATTACATATGAAAATAGTTGAATATAATATTAAAAAGTTCATATAAGTATACATGCAGCTAGTTATTTATATACATATATTTGGGGGCCACCTCAAGCTTTTGAAAAGGCTGGAAATATTTTAATTTTTTTGTGGTCAGAAAAAGTAATATTACTTTACTGAGAGGGTGGTGGATGAATGGAATAGTTTTCCTTAAGACATGGTAGAAGTTAATATATTAAGGTGTTTAAGCATGCATGGGATAAGCATAAAGCTACCATAGATATAAGACAAGGCCAGGCACAAAGGAGAACAGTTGGGAGGCATGTAAGTGGAATTTCTGGTGTGGAGTTTTTTTTCACTGGGGGCTGGTGGTTTCTAGTAACGCCTCTGGTCTGCCCATAAACACATCTAATATATTTATTCTTTACAATAGCCTTTTGCACATCCAATACAGTCTTTCATTCTTTTACAGTGACGGCTTTTACCACATTAACTGGTGGATTATGTCAGATAGCTAATTCTTTTTCTGTAGAAATATGGGTTTTTTTTAGATTTATTTCCCACCCAGTTGTTCTGCATCCCTGTCCTTGGACATGCTATATACTTAGTTTCCCCTATTTGCCTTTTAGGTTCTATATGGCTCTTTATCTCTTTGCCCTCCTAAAGATGCTGTCTTGCCTATGCAGCTTTGCAAAAACCACATCTAAGGATCTCCATAGAATAGAAGGTCTGCAGTGCTCTGGCTGCCTAGCAACCGGTCCACAAGTCACAGACCACAATTAGGGTCAGTGTGGAGTGGAATCTGAAGAGAAAAGGGGTGGGGGGAATAGAAGGAACGTAAGTCCAATTACCCAGACATTTGATAGTGCAGCTGATGTTACTGAGGCATAGCCCTTGTCACATTCCCCTCACCTAAACAAAAAAATAACTTTTTAACTTTTTTCTTAAGATTAAGTGTCAACAAGAAACAATTTGTCCCACTGTTTTGCTACTTTCATCTAAGCAGTTATCCTTCTCAACAATTTCAATACTTTTCTTGCTAATAAGATTAAAGCATTTGTGCAGGGTGATATATGCGCAATTTATTTATACACTCATAATTTTGAGTGTTACTATTGCACAGGGAATCTATATTTGTGCTCCTTTGTTTATTTCCCATCTATGTGATTTTATATGTCTGTTTATATGTTTTGCACAAGGCGCTGTTTTGATACTCAGACCACATATGCACTAGAAGTCCTTTTTGTAATAATTTTTTTATGAAAGGCGCATTCATATAGTTTCCTAAATTTACAGATGGTGTGTTTTTTTAATGCTTGCGAGTGCTTTTTTTTGCATTGACTGCTGCTCCCTTTCTTATTTTTCTGTTATCCTACTATTAAACTAAGTAGGCAGGGCCGCCATCAGAAATTTCAGGCCCCTTGCTGAAATAAATTCTCGCCCACCCCTATATCTCCCTCTCGCCCCCCTGCCCACCCAAAGTCATTTTATCCAGGTCTTTGTATATCATGCCAATGATTTAAATACACCCAGCCAGGACATGCCCCATCACCTGTATTGCACATCCAGGATTTGCTGCTGCCCCATTACACGCATTGCACATACAAGACTTAATATGCCACAGCCTGTGCTAGTTTATCCAATAATATGCCACTGATAATTTGACCAATTATATGCCACTGATAATTTGACCATTAATATGCCACTGGCAATTTGTCCATTAATATGCCACTGGCAATTTGTCCATTAATATGTCACTAACAATTTGACCATTAATGTGCCACTGATAATATAACCATTAATATTCCACTGATAATGTGTTTATTAATATACCACTGATAATATAACCATTAATATTCCACTGATAATGTGTTTATTAATATACCACTGATATTTTGTCCATTAATATGCCAGTTACAATTTGTCCATTAATATGCCACTGATAATTTGACCATCAGTATGCCAAAACCAATTAGCGCAATAAAAAAATCCCCCCCTCCACGCCCCTTCCCCAGTACTTCCCTGCTTCCCTGCAGAATGTATAATTCAATGCTGTTGAACAGGAAATCAATTAATTAATCAGTATAGTTCCTATGGGATGCTCTCCTTTATTAATTAATTGGTTGCCCCCTGGATACACTTGCTTTTGACATTCTACTGGGGACCATCTAAATGCTATATGTGTCCAACAAAAACCTGGTTGATCTGGCAGCTCTAGCTATACACCTACTGTAAAACAAACACAAATAGATTTGTGTTCTGTACAGGATTCTAGACAATATAAGTATGCACACATTGCAAGTATAGCTAGCATTTGGGATACTGGTTATATATTTTTGTGTATATAAATGTTACTTATTTCCTCCATGGTTTCAGCCACATGCTGGAGAGCTAAGTGGAACAGTCAGTAGAAGCTGCTAACTTGATATTTGTGAGAAATATATATAAATATACACACACACATTCTGATAAATAAATACATTTTATAATTGTTGAACTTTAATCTGCATAAAAAATATAAATCATTTTCAAGTCGTAGTGGTCCTTAAAAGAAGTTTTAGGTTCTTGTGTCTTCAATACTGTTTCCTGTACCTGAGAAGGCAGACATCAGAGAAATCGGTCTACTTTGACCGATCTGGCCCGTTTTTAGGCCAGATGGATCTATAGAGTCAACAATTTTTTTATTCTCAGTTGTTTCATACATGTCTGCTGAATCAATGAATATGAATATAAGTATATATGTATTGTATTTTGTTTCTTTGTTCTAGTTCTCCATGTAGTAAGAAATTAAAAGGGCACTCCAGGCACCAAAATATGTTTGCTGGATCTGGTAGTGTTTAACCTGCACATTGCACAGTTTTTGTTGCCATCAACTAAATCCCTAGGAATCCATTTCAAAATTTCTAGGTCTAGCCCCCTGTTGTTGTTTTTAAAAGTACTTGTTCAGTTGAACAAGTTCTGTTGCACTGAGCATGGAAATGCAGACTACTGATCACCACACATGGACAACTACACTTCCCATGATGCCTCCAACGGTATGAAATCTGAGCAATTAGACCAGGAGGGTTAGGGTAAACGCTAATCATATTTTAAACCCAGGTACATACATTATACCAGGGATGTTAGGGTTGGAGTAAGGGTTATCTATAATACATAGAGTAAACCCTAAACCTCTTAGAGTAAACTTTAATCCTTACCCTCATTCTAACCCTAATCCCCCTGGTCTAATCGCTCAGATTTCATACCAGCTTAGATGCGTGGTGGCCGATAGTTTGCATTTCCTCTGAGATGTCTAATCAGTAATTTAAGTGATCGCTCACATGCGCAGTTCATTCAATGTCAGTGGCAGTCGTTTAACATCACTGGTGATGTCATGGACATCATGTACCTAGGACATGCACACTGCACATGTACAGGTTTTTTTCTGGAATGATCCTTAAATAGTCCTATCTCAACCTGTTCTTTTCCTTAAATCCTAGCTATTTTCTGTGTTATTTTTTCAATGTTTCAAAAGTATTAAAACATTTAAAACAATAGGGGACAGGTACAACTACGATAGCCCATCATAAAGATTGTATGTGGCGCAAAATGTAATAAACTATGATTTTAATACCAAACAACGCGTAAATTGTCAAGACTTACAGATATCGTTAAGTCACTTATTTTCAGGCAGGGATTCCACCTGCAATCTACTGGAAAAAGACCAAATGGGAGTCTCAGTCTCATCAAATCTGAGTCAGCTGCACAATGTGTGACCCTGAAAATCGGCTCATTTATCGTGAAACCAAATACATAAACCCGTAACTCTAAGTGAAAAACCTGTTCCAGCCATATGATTTACATACTGCATTTTCTTGAAAACTAAGTGCACCAAATTAAAACACCAAATGGTTATTTTTAAGACAAATATTACAAAAATAACAGTGTCAACTTTAACATATATATATATATATATATATATATATATATATATATATATATATATATATATATATATTTGCCTGTATATGGTAATAAACTGGATTGATCCTTTAACAGTCCTATTACAATCTGATTTTTTTCATGAATGCTCATCCTGCCTACAAAGCCACTGGTATTATCAGATCAGATCGTTTTTAAAGCTCTGTTTATCCATCTATCTTTTTTAAGGTGAAAGATTCACTTTGATCAGTGTTACTCCTGACAAAACAGTAAATGTAAAACGTTTTATTGGCCAAGCTGGATTATGGTACCATTAACTCTAATCATGTAAAGTCCATATCATGTTTTCACAATGCTATCTGTATCACAAGATCACTGATACTGCATTTAGAAGGATTATTTAAGTTTTATGTTTGGGAATAAAGCAGTGCATATAATTACAGTGCAAGTAATTAAATACACTGGCTGGATATTACTGGCTGAATTTGAACATGCAATTAAGATAGATAAGATAAGTTAGATATGCTAATTGACAAAAATGTTTGGACACTTGAACATTATACCAACAGGGACTATTGAATCCTAAATACATAGACATTTGTAGTTGGTTTCCACTTTGCAGCTATAACAGATTGCACTCTTCTGAGAAGGCTTTCTAAAGTTTTTTGGATTTGACTCCGGCTTGCTTCTCCTATTAGTCTCTCTTCCCGCCCTTACCTTGGCTTGTATCTTTCCCTGGGTTCTGTCTCTCCTGATCCTGGTTCATCCTGTGGTTTTGCCTCTTGTCCAGTCCTACCAGTTGTGTTTGCCTTTAATTGTTCCTGTTGTTTGCAGATGCCATCTGCATTCACCCTTTGTTCCTGGTTCCGGTTTGTGCCGCACAAGTCCCTGTTGTTGTTATCCTGGCAACCTTCAGGTACAAGACTGTCAGGGTGAATACCATCATCCTTGTTTGGGATACTTGGGTTTTCTGCTTTCAGGCTCCTGCTAACTTACTCCATGCCATGGGTTCTAATATCCCATCCTTCCAGATTTACACTATGGTCATTTATTTTTGCCACAGGTCCATGGATATAGTTTTTTTGTGACAATCTACCGTGCAGCATGGATATAACAACTATAACATTACTATACAATAATGTTATGGTTAAAACCACTTGGGAATTCAGATACCTGTCTGTCTTTTTTTCTCTTTATTATGGCACACACCCTATATTATCTTAGAGTTGACTGGATGACTGGTAGTATCTTTTGTGATTAGATAGGTGTTTTGTGGTATACTTGGGACTTTTGAGATTTTTTATGTGCATTTTCCTCCATCTCTGTCTGGGTTCCTCCTACAATTAGGATAATTCACTCACCCATCCTTTCTATGCATAACTTGGTATGGTTTAATATTGGAAGTCACTTGGTTAATATTACTGTACAAGTTTAATAAATATGTTTTGACATTTATTGAAAATAACATTCCATTTCTTACTGAAGTTAGTTGTATTACTATATACATTAAAAAGACAGTCTAGTCCCCAAACTCACTTTGGTGCAAGATGAAGATCACTGTTTGTATAGTGCACAGGCTTTTTTACAGTGTGATTTGATGCAGGCATTATGTATAAATCACATTTTTAATATTCAACTCAAGCCCTCCCCAGTGATTGTTCTGCACAGTTACTGCAGCACTGATTATATAGACACCGAGGATATAAAGTTTTGTTTCATTAAGTCATTTCCTGTGCTCCTCGAATTGAATACAATGTGTGGACTCTCAGTGACCTTGCTCTTGTAGACAATAGGATCTCTTGACTTTGAATGAAATTATTCTCACTGGTACCTACAGCAAAAAGAAATAAATAAAAAAGGGAAAATCATTTTAATCAGCTAGTGTGGCCATTCCTGGTATCTTGCAAACTACTATGATTTCCCATTTCCATTGAGCTGTAAGGATTAAGCTATGCAAAATGTAAAACATGCATTTTAAAGTACTCTGAAAGGGCATTAATGATGCATTTTAGGCACTATACAGTCCCTTTAAGTTGGAGCTACAACAAACATAGCATAGTAACACAGAATATGGTATGCTGGATGCTAAGCAACACCAGGAGTGTCATTTGCGCCTGCCCACTAATGAAAGGAGCTTTCGATCTGCACATGGCGCGACGAGTTCATCTGTAAGCGCATAGATAGAGAGGCCTCCTGTGGCGTCTCAGCCCGTTCGGTACACGCATGCGCAATTTCTCGAGCGCTCGGGTTGTACGGAGCGGGCCGCGCATGCGCATTGTCCCCGGTTGGTCGGCCGCCCGGCCCCGGGGAGAGCGGCGGCTCCATGGGAGGATGAAGGAGATGGTCGGAGGCTGCTGCGTGTGCTCGGATGAGAGAGGCTGGGCCGAGAACCCGCTGGTTTATTGCGACGGGCACGGGTGCAATGTGGCGGTTCACCAAGGTAGGGCAAGTGCTTCAAGGGGAGGGGCAAGTACTGACAGGGGGTGGGGGCTAATTCACAGCAATGGGGTAAATAGTATATGGGGAGGAGACGTAGAGAAAGCTAGTGGGGCTTATTGGGTGATGATGACAGCAAGGCACAAATACTGACGATATATACGATATGGAGGGGGCTTTAACATTAATTACCAGGGTAACTAGTGCAGGAGGAGACACCTATTGGAAGAGCTGGGGGTCACTGGGGTAACTAGGGTAGGTGAGACAGGGGTGCAGAAGAAGGCAGTGCTAATATTTAGCAATGGGATAAATAGCACGAGGGGAGGGCGGTTATGTTGACTCCATAAATAAATAATAAAGAATGAGAGGACACAAAGAGGCACGGTGTGTTGTAGCTTTATAAATGCATGTATAATAACAATAACAAATAATGACAGCGAAGGCTATTGACTAGACGTGGTAAACACTGGATGATTATGGTAAACCTTGACAGAGGTGCATGCAATTGGATGAAGAATGTGGTCGTGCTGCCAACCACCATCAAAAAAGATAACCTTACAATTGGATGAATGTACCAAAAAGTAATTTTGATTAAAAAAAAAGACATTAAATATATAATAGAAATGTTACTTAGTGTAATCAAGAATTAAGTTGGTAGATTTTGTCAGTGTGAAGCATTAATAAAATATACATTATTTTATGTTTATTGATACATTTGTCTACAAAACCGTATGTTTTTAGTGCATATATAACATATAATTACAAGACTTGTCAGCAGTAGGCAATCCTGAGAATAGGTCAATTCTTTAGAGGTGATACAAATAACACCATCGAATGCTATTATTAATGGGAATACTGTGGCATTACCTTGATGTAAGTGATTGATAAACTGATGGCTGGTGAGAAATGCCATATGATCAGTGCTAACCTTTAGTACTCAGCTGCTCAATCATGGGAATTGAAGTCCACAGCAACTGGAGCACCAAAGGTTAGCGATTACTTATCAAGATGAAAGGCATGCCTATATAAAATGACAAAGGGATCATGCAACAAAGGAGAATCTATTATTTGCATGGAGAGTAATCAATATTTATTTCTGCTGTTTTCTGATGCACCTGTTAGTTCATGAAAGATGCCCTGAGGAGAATATTTTAAGATTGTGTGTACTCAAACATAACAGCATTGGAGTATTTGTTTTTATGAGATGAGACTATGAAGAATATGTAGCTCTACATATATGTAGCAAATTAAATTGTATAATTTTGCATAACTATGTATACAACAACCTGTGTGTATTTGTACATCCTTTATGTGAGTGAGTAATTATGTGACTTTGCCATACGGATGTGGTCTTTCTGTGATTCAGATATTCAGATAGGAATAATTTCAGATCGCAGGAAACCAAAATGTGGGTGGAAGGGTGTGAGATTGAACGTGTAAGTACTGTTTATATAAGTACACATACAGTTCAGGATGGGTGATCTTGGTGGGGATTGAAGGGTATGCAGTTTAACATATTTGTTTTTACATGTTAAATTAAATTACAACAAAGTTTTGCTGTAACTGGTTAATGCTTTATATACTGTTTCCTCCTTTTAACGAGACCTAACTTTCAAAAATAATCTACATTTATAAACTTGTATTCTGTTTCTGTTGTTTCAGGAAGTGTTGTTAATAATAATAATAATAATATGTTTAACCAGGAGTGGTATGTTCATATAGTCTCTGGTTTTCAGGTACATCCTGAGGATGTTACTTTTGGCCAACATCCAAAGGTACTTACTTATTTTAAGTGTCTTGGATGGATGAAGGCCTTAGTGATCATTATCTCACTGGAATTATTTGTAAAATAAATAAACAAACAAATACAGTTATATAGTTTGAGACCGTCAATGTTATTTCCTGGATCCATTTGTTAATTAGGATATGCAGAAATATTGGAAGCCATTGAAATAATGTTATTTAGAACTAGATTAATTCCCTGGTTTAGAAAATAAGCTTTGCTCCTGAATATGTCAAACACGTGTACAAAAATATTGTAAGTTAAGTATTTTTTTTTGTTTGTAATTGTGCTCCCTTATAGAACTGATAGTTTTACCAGGATGAGTTTTCTACTGACCACTGTATAAAAGATTGTATGGTTTCAGTTTATGGTATCACTTTATTTGTAGAGGTCCATAAATTACAGGTGGTTACAACAGGGCTTGACAAACTTAACTGAGTTTTAGGAGCCAGCAAAAAAAAAAGTCACACACACAGTCAATCACACACACAATCACCTACACACACACACACAACAAAAAAGTTCACCCTAACCCCCCACTACTATAACTCATTGCGGGCTGAGCACACCCGGTGCATTATAGCGCGATGTGCAAGGGGGTGGCCTGAGCACATGTGGGGCTCACAATACCCAGGTGCCAGGTCGGATTACCTGGTCACCATAGCAACATAAATTGAGGGTATACTTCCAGGTTTTGTGCTGCTCTATGCCTGACAAATCTCATGCACCCCCAACCTTCATTGGTTGCACCCCTTCCTTACCAGGATGCACCCCTTCCTTGCATAACATTTCCACATCCCCTGATTTCTCTCACATCCATGGACACAGCACTAGATTGCTTCCTGTTCCAGTTGGGTCAGCCCAGATTTGCAGTGAAACAGTTGGTACCACCAACAATGGTAGCTCTAGCTCTGCTGCTGCTCCCTCCGGACTGCCGCCCTAGGCAGAAATACAACACTGCTCCCAGGTTTTCTTACATGGGTATGCTCACGGGAGAAGATTAGTTCAGTATTAAGCAACTACACATCAGCAATTGTACCAAAAGTTTGACATTGATCAGAGTTTTATTTTTACTCAAAAGTTTTAACATGGAAGTGATAATGATAGACCAGGTTTAATATATGTATCAAGGATATTTTATCAAAGTTTTATAGTAAATAATATTCAAGAATACATTTGGAAAAAATATTATGACAGTCCTCATGTGTAATAATATACTTGATGTTGATGATGGAGTTAGTTTTAAACTAGACCAGGCTAAATTAGATTAATGTAATTTACTTTTTGTGCTTACAAGTCAGGAGGGGTGGGGCACAGGGGAGAGAGTGTCCTAAGAGAATATATTCTGAAGCAGTATGTATTTTGGAAAAGGCATGGGACCAGAGCTCATTTACAGCAATACATATAGGGTAGTGTCCACTTTTAAGTCATATGGTTCTGTTTGATAATTGACAGACCCTAAATTAACAGAAAGCCAGTGTAAGTTTTTGTTGCTTTAAGTTGTCAGAAACCATAAATGAATTCAAGAAATGGCTTTGCCTTCATTGTAAAGCATGATATTTATGGTTGAAAGAATTTAGTTTGAACACAGGTGGAAGGTTAAAGAGGAAGTACTGTGAAGAGTATTAAATAGAGCTTATGACACAGTAGTGCAGTGAAGCATTGAAAGATTGTGTGTTTATTTTCTTAAACTAACCTGTTTTGTTTCTCTGACCATTGTAACGTCATGTGATATGCGATAGCCACATCCTGCTCACATGACCTTGGAACTATATATGCTAAAGTGCATAGGTATACAGGGAGCGGGGACTTCTGCATTAGAAATTATGACCATATACTATATTGAATATATAAAATAGGTAGTACAGCCTAGCAGAATCTGTGCGTTTGAGATTTAGAGTATCAGGTGCAGAAATTCTTGGGAAATAGTGAAATCCAACCAGTAAAACCAAGTTTGAGAAATTATTAAGGCAAATCTTGATTGTTGGGGAAGGTTTTGATTTCCAGTGAAGCGGTATTGTTAAAAGAGGATTTGGCTTCTCCCAGACTTTTTATACTTCTTGATAGTTGAGGTTACTCTGTCAAGGAGTGATCCGAAAGGACTGTACCTGTTATTCTGTGGACTTCTGTCTAGAAGGTATTTATGTGGTTGCAATCTCACAATATGTGTAGCAATGTGTATTTAAGTTGTCCACCTCTCCATCCTCAGTCCATGGTATGTGGTTAAATTGTATTAAGAAATACTGGAGTCCAGTACTAGTGAGTAAAATCGTTTGTATAAAATTCCATGTACTTATTATGTTTAACGAGATCTGATGAACAAGTTGGATCATCTTTTTTCCAAGCTGAGTCAGAGATCTGTCAATGAAGTTCCTGTTCCCACTGTTTGGTGAAATATGGGAGACAATCGTCAGTAGGAGATAGTGCCAACTTGTATAGGAAAGAAATAAGATGGTCTGGTATAGTCTCTGACATGCAGAGATTTTCTTCTTCTCTATCATCACTTTTTGTTTTCTTCCATTTAGTATTTTTTTTAGACCTATTTCTTATTAATGTGTTAACAGTATACTGGGCATATGCTATAGGGTTATTAGTTTTCTTTTCAGTATACTTATCAGTATTTATTTTCATTGTAGCGCTGGTCTATATTCAGTTGTGACTCCTGAGCACCACATAAACTGCTGGTAGTCTAAAATTGCTGATCTAGAAAATGTTGCCTGCTATTCAGTCTCAGATATTTGCTGATGGACAAAATAACAGAAACACCACATGTTTAAGGACCTAGAAGTAAATTAAAGAACAATGTCATAATTACAAATACAGCTGTAAACATGATGTATATTAGGTTGTTTGCCAATTAGTAGCACATATTTATCAGCTATATGAGCAAAGGAAATTAGTACATTGATATTCCCAAAGTAAAATGAGGCAACTAACTGAGATCCAAGGTGGGCAAAGGGTCATAAATCATAAATGCATATGCTGTACATGGACAAAATGCACTGACTGGGATAGACAGACATTTCACAGGTTATCAACAAAAACTAAATACTGGGAGCTTCACAAATGTGAAAATTTTATGAAAGCAAAAAAAAAAAAACAGTTTACTCTGTGTCACAAAAGGACCCAGGTTGTTATTTTAAGGCAGTGTTGAGTTGGGCTGACAACAGTGCAGTTTTGTGAGACTTAGAGGAAACATCTGTGAGATTTAAAAGGGCTTTTGAGCAATGCAGCCGTAAAGCATCATTCAGAAGCAAGTTTTACTTATTTGGGAAGTCAGAAACTGACTTCCAGACTGCAATATCACAGAGATGGTTGGTGTGCCTTGTCTATGATCTTAAACATTACTCCTGTGGAGGAGGAGATGATTATCTCTCCACTGATTGGTTGTGCGCACGGTCACGGACCAATTACAAAGAAAGACAGTATCTCTGCTGTCACAAAGCTAGGCTCCATGATATGGAAGCCCCCTAGTCTAGGGTAGATATATTTATGTGCACCATTAGTCCATCTTTCAAATTTGTCTTTTAATAAGGCAAAAGTGGCTAGGAGACAGTGTGAATAAAAGTGGTGGAAGATGGCATGACTGAAAGAGATGCACGAGTGAGCAAGCTAGAGGAAACATAATTAAAGAAGCTTGGAAACAAAGAGAGCTAATTTGGTGACTGTGCCAGTGGAACTTTCCCTTTACTGATATTGTAGTGCTAGTCTTAACCCTAGCTCTAACCCATACGCTAGCCCAACATAAAAAAACAATGTTTTAAAAAAAAAAAAAAGTTTAACAAAATCTGGGGGGTCCTTGGGGGACGTGAGCAAGCTGCCCATACTGTAATTAGTCTCTCCCTCCCCCACGGCTGCTGTGATTGACTATCACAGTAATCAAATGTGACGAAGAGGGCCTCCACAGACATGGCTGAGTGCCTTGGTACTGAGGCACTCTAATTTGTCAGTTTTAGTCTGATCGTGATATATCGCAGTCGGATCTGCATGATGTGCCATGCACATCCATGGTCATTAACAGATGTTTTTCCGTCATGTTCTTGGCACGTTAGTTGTCAAGTGGAGGTTAAGAAAGGAATATTTTTGTGGCACAACCATAAACAGGGTAATGAAATGAACACAAGCTATAGCTTTGTCTGGCCTATAAAATATAAAGAGTGTGGCCTATCCAGGCCTATCAAGGCCTATCTACCCTCTTTAAATTTTATGGGAAACTGAATTAGTTTGGTAGGACTAATCCTTTGAATCTGTTTAAAAAAAATGAATTGTTACTGAAAAGGCTGCATATATAGAGGTTTGTTAATGGCACTGTTTGTCACTAGTTTCTATTTTATTTTTGGGGTATCCCTCACTCTTCAACAGTGCCTTTACAAATACTGGAAACCTGAAACTTATGGTAGGCTCCATTTTATCAAAGGTCTAATCACAAAGGCTCCACCCTGTCTAGGGAGAACAAATGCTGGACCCATAATCAATGGAAAAATAACATGGTTTTATGAGTCATTGATCATCTTATTGTATGGGCTGACTCTTGGAGAAAGTTAAAGCATACTTTCAATCCATAATGTCTTCTGCCAACTGTTAGTAGTAGGAGATCTACAAAGATACATGAAGAATGGTATCATAGTACAATTCTTTTTTTCTGTAAAGGAATCTCTTGTACCTGTCCTATTTTCTATGATACGCTTAGCTTTCTTAGTCCGATACTAGTAACCCCTGATACTCTCTCTTGTAGATGGTTATTATCCAGTCTCTGAAACTCTCCTTTTCCCCCCCCCTACAGCCTGCTATGGCATTGTACAAGTGCCCACAGGACCCTGGTTCTGTCGGAAATGTGAGTCCCAGGAGAGAGCCGCCAGGGTGGTGAGTATATATATGTACATACTGTATGTCTTAAAATCATTCAACAAACAATGCAAATCAACAAATAATTTATAAGATGGAAGGGAACAAATGTCCTTGGAACATCTTGTGATAATATTTCTAGTAAAACCTAAACATAATAAAATTCCACAATGCTAATGTTTATGTTTGGTGTTGGATTAAATAAAGGACAAAAGGCTACACACAAATAAAGAAAAGGATGCTAGCAACAAAGTGGTCCCCAATCACCTCCCACCATTATGAAGACAAAGAAAGTGACACTGCACACCATGTGTAATAAAAAAATAACATAAGAAAATGTCAGTGATTCAATATCACAAACAAAAAAATTGCACCAGGTGGAACGAGCCACAAAATCAATAGATAACAAAATACCAGATAAGTCAGAGAAATGCGTATCCACATAAAGGGACTTACTGACAGACATGGAAGAACAAGACCACAACGTTTCAGCACTGAAGCCTTCTACCGAGCAATGTTTGCAGTAGCCCATTTGTCAAGACTAACCAGGCTTAGTCTTGACAAAAATCTTCAGTTTAGTGTACCTTACATTACATTAACATTTATTTATCATAAATGCTCAAACATAAGACAAGGTTTTTTCTAGATCAAATGCCTTGTCTTATAATCATACCTCAAATAGAGGTATTACTAGATCTAGGTCCCCTGCAGAAATGCAGGTGACCTGGAACCTCAGCGCAGGCACAGACATCCTCTGATGCTGCCGGACACTTCCTACTGGGGCTTCTGAGATGGAATGTGTCAGCGTTACACCAGAAGCCCCAAGGAAAGTTTCTGGCAGCATCACAGGATGTCTGTGTGCATCAAGCAGCACACAGATATCCTCCACTAGACATTAGGAAGTGTCTGGAGGGCATTGGCTGACCTGGGAGTCACATTGGCAAGTCTGGGGATGCATTGGCAAGTCTGGAGGCATATTGTTAAGTCTAGGGACGCATTTGACAAGTCTGGGGGTGTATTGGCATGTCTGGAGTAGATTGGCAAGTGTTTGGGGAGGTGCATTGGCAAACTAAAGGAAAATAAAAACAAGAAATGCATTTTTTTCAATAATCTTTTATTAAATATGAAAAAATATTTACTAGTAAAACTTTTTTTTCTTCCTGTAGCGTCGTCTTATATTTAGGCTTTTTCTTTTTTCCTTAATTAAAATCCAAAGTTTGGGGGATTGTCTTATGTTTGAGAAAATATGGTATATGTAGCACTTAGTGCAGAGCATAATGGGGAACTACCTACTATGTTAGACAACCAGGGAGAGACCAATACATGAGGTAGATAACCCTACTTACAAGCTTATAATCTAGAGGTAGTGAGGGACAAGATATACGTAAGGTGAGTGAAAAGGTCAAAGGGGTAGGGGGTGGAAGTAGCAGTATTTAGGACGGTTGAAGCTAAGTGGGTTTGGCCAGAGGATAATTGATATGTGTGTTATAGTTAAATGAATTGTTACCTCCCTTATTCCTAAAAGTACTTGGGGACAGTGAGAGCTAGATGGGTACGGCTAAAAGTCAATTAAACAAAAACATGTCACATTTGTGAAATGTCACCTGCTTCATGGTGTTAAAGATGGACGTATGATGGGCAAGATAGTAGATCTTCTCCCATTGCTGTGTAGTAAGTGTGATGTTGAGAGCTATTTTCCATAAAAAGGAGGGAGCGTTGTTGTAGTCTGTCATTAGAAGGGAGTTTAGATGAGAGATACCATGCATGGGTGGGATGGCCTGTGAGCACAGCTTCTCAAAAAGAGTCAGAGATGGTGTTTCTGGGGGTTGAGATCACAAAGTGCTTAATCTTATGAAAGATTTGCATGTTCAATTCGTTTGTTTAGTGTAATCAAGATCAATCCATCCTGTAAGACCTGGCGGATGTGTGGGGGACATAGGGGGAACGGTGAATATGGGGAATATCTGCTGTTCAGTAATTCCCACCTCAAAGTCTAGTTCATGTAACAGTTGGATCATAGGCGAGGGGAACATTGTTAGTGAATGCTTTATGTGTTCAGCATGCCAGGCATTAAGTGTGGCAGAGATCATTAGGTTTGTTTCACTGGCGTTAAAGGCCTCTAGTCTTGGGAACAGGGGTGAACTGACAACTCCCAGGGCATGCCCACCTAGAACCCACATTCCACACCCAGGACATGTCCCAGCACCCAAATTGCACACCCAGGACATGCCCCACCACCAACATTGCAGACCCAGGACATGTCCCAGCACCCATATTGCACACCCAGGATATGCACCATCATCCACATGGCACACCCAGGATATGCACCATCACCCACATTGCACACACAGGACATGCCCCAGCACCCACATTGCACACTCAGCACTTGCCCCAGTTTACTAGGACACTGCACACCCAGGACTTGCCAGAGGACGCACCTCATTACAGTCCGAGGACATATGCCCCATCACCTGCATTGTTCACTTGGAACACGCCCCTGCCCACGAAGGACTTGCCCCAGCATTAAATATAAACTTTTTCTGCCCCTAGTGGCCACAGGCTGGCAAGATGCTCAGTGCCACTGAAATAAAAATTATTGGGCTCCCCGGCTGTGTGCCAGGCATGATGTCCACTCCACTGAATTAAATTTTTGCCTCACGGTGGCCATGGTTAGGGAATTTAAAATACAACTCTGTAATTCCCCAAATTGTTAATTTAATGCTCGGGGGCTAAGGGTGTAACAGTCAGCCACAGTTCCCTTGCATCCCCCCCTTCCATAAAAGCAGTAGCTGGGGCTGACAAAATGTTCCCTGCCTTCTCCCTTTAAATTGCGAGGCTGAGGATTGCCGAAATGACCCCCATTACAAATCTAAATGTAACAGGCTGGGCATGATGCCCACTGGCCCAATGGAGTATTAGCACATAAATCATACCCCGATTATAGTGATACTCCACATGCATATGTTTTCTAGGTTTATGTGGCAGGTACATTACCAAATTTGGGATATGGTCATTGCAGCTTTGAAATGTGGAATTTCGTATTGCTTTGCGGACTATGTATCCTAAATCTAACAACCCTGACGGGAAGAAAAGATATATAATTTTTCATTTTGAAAACAAATCTGGGGACAGGGTGCTGGAGGGATGCCTGGGGGAAAGGGACAGGCTACCAATTGGGCAATTAGTCTCTACGCCTAGCTTTGACAGCTGTATACCTATTATATAGATATATAGGTTCAGAGGGGCCCTCTGCAGACATTGCTGAAGTGCCTTGATCCCAGTCTCAGCCGTCACGTCCAATGTTGTTAACAGGTTATGTTCCCGTGACATACCTGGAACGACATGTCCGATGTCGGAAAGATAGTAAAAACTGTGTGCAAGTGTACCTAAAAAATGTATGCTGTTTTGAAGGCAAATGGTGGTCACACCAAATATTGATTGGATTTCGATTTTTCCTCTGTTTACCGCCTTTACATTTTGTTAAATATAAAAAATAGACTATTAACATGTGTGATTTTTAAAGCATTCATGCTTGACAGCATTTTTCACATCTGCCTTAAACTTTTGCACAGTACTACACTATAACAGTCCCTTTAAACAAGCTGAAATGCTCTGAAAGTAGATTATGATAAAGTCATCATTTAGTAGGTTGCACAGTCATAGTCAAAGTCACATGTCAGTGGTGCAAATACTACTTTCAGTCATGAACCAAGTTCCTGCTAATTGCTAATTTTGTTGCAGTTGTCCTAGTAATTAACATTTGCGACTTTGCAACTGAGTGTTAATTAGGTCTAAACCTGCATTTAACACCCATAAAACTATCAAGTTAAAGGTAGAATAGAAAATAGCTTCTGTGATGTCTAACCTTTGAAAGCCCAGCAATTGTGTGCCATTTGGCACAGGCTGGCTGAAGTGCAAAGGCCAATACCCACTTTTTCAAGGGCACTCATCAGTGGAAATTATAAAATTGCTGTAATTTATATATGTGACCTAATATTTACTGGAATATATTTGACTTCCGTTTCCTGTAAAGTAGCTCAACTTATACTATTATAATCACATCTGAAAATAGGAAGTGTTTAAAATCAAGATATTTTTTTAAGAGGAGAGACAGATTATGTGAGTTCTGCGTTGAGATGAATTGCAAGCACATGGGCTCTGAAAGGAGATTACACATGTAATGGGACAGAAAATGGATCTATAACTTCTAATAACTGCTTAAAGGAACAGTAAAAACTATAGTTATAATTAACTGCTTTGATCAGAGAGACAGGTCACTTTCAGTAATGTGTGCAGCATTTCCCATGGAGGGCAGTGTGCATGCAGAGCTGTGCATATATGAATCAGAGTCGTGTGTACATGATGATTCATTCATCCTTCCTCGCAATATAATTCAGCTATGAACCATTGCAGCCACTGTACGAAACCATGGACGCCTCTAAGTCATAGAACGAAATACCAGATAGTACCCCAGGATTACTCCAAATCTCTGTTTCTTTAAATATAGTGGGAAAATTAAGAATTAAAATTGTCTAGCAAGTGAAAGGACAGAGTTGGTGTAGCACTTCATAAACATATAATTGGTACATCTCATGTATGGTGGTCGTATGGTAATTAAGATAGTACATTGTAACAGGGATAGTTTAATTGAAAGCTACAAAGCATTTTTTGTTGCAAATAGATGGTTACTCTGTAAGGCTGATGAGTTACCTATGAATCAGAAAGTAGTGGGATGTCACAGGTTTTCAGTTGCTTATGTAGGAAAACGATTAAAGGTGCTGTTCCACATAGGCTTTTTTTGCACATGTTTAAGTACTGATATCAATGTGTAGTACTTTTGAATGTGTGTCAAATACCTTATTCTTAATTGGAGACAACTTTACATTCTTCTTTAGTTTGCAAAACTGTTCCCCTGTTTGATTTTCTCCATGGATCGCATATTTTCTCACTCAAGCTCCCTTAGCCGTGTGTTGCTCTCACATATCTGACATTACCACAAGCACAGCTCAGAGCAGGAGGCTGCAGGGTCCTAAACCCCTCTCCCTTATCCAACACACATGGTTGCAAGTGCTGCTCAAAAAAAGGCTTTAAGAAATCCTGAGGTTTGTCATAGATAAAACAAAGATTAGGAAACTCCACCAACTCACTTGTACACCATTGGAGCTGTATAACACTTCATACTCTCACAGGGGGCGGGGGTCTAACTCAATGATCTCATGCTGAACACTGCAGCTATGATGGATTACCAAATGTGTTTATTGACTTACAATGTGCAACAGACTGCCGAGTATAGAGACATCCCGGGGACAGAAAATCTGCCTTACATGTTTATCATAGATAAACATAATGTAATGGGAAGAGATAGATAGACAAAACACTTAATAAAAACAAATAAGTTCTGCACACGGTAAAAGTAGACTTCACAAAGGACTGTTAGGTGAACTTGTAGTTTCTCAAAAAGCAAGAAGAAAGAAAGCTTTCAAAGCCGCAGTCCCTTTGTAAACCATCACCATTATGGAATAGTAGAGACTCTTCTATCTAACAAAGCAACAATACTAAGGTTATCAGACATGTATGCTCTTCTCCTACTCAGGTACCAGCACGGATGGTGTGGGAATGTGAAACTAGATTTTTATGTAAGATTTTAGTATGTTTTAATAAATGTGAAATACATTTTTAAAAATCTCCACCTTCTCCTGCCTTTTTGATTTGAAGTCAGTGATAGTGAAGCTGCATAGAAAGTATAGAGTATGCTAGAGAATATTGGGGTAGACCTTTCTTACTGTAAAACCAAGTACTGAGGGAAACAAGAGGTGGAATTGACAGAATAATTTTAGTTAATGTTATGATTAAAGAAATAAATACCTCCAAGAGAGCAGTAGAGTGGAGACATAATAGATAACCATACAGTGTTTATGTGATTGGAGTTATTAAGTGTACAATAATTACAAACATTTGAGCAAAGGGGATGAAGAAGTATCAGATGGTAGGTGTACGAAGTACAAAAAAAGTGTTTATTTTGCTGCCACCTGGTGGCTAAAAATACATTCTGCAGCTACTAATTTGAAAAACAGTGCAATCAAACAGCCTGCAATTCTTTAATTTGAATGGAAATGAAAATACAGATTGTAGATATACCGTATCGTTACAAGGCTTGCCTGTTAGTTCTCTTACTGGTGGAAAATGTCCTGTGTTTTAGAGAAGGTAGGAAACGAGGTCATCAAGGAAACATAGAAGAAAGACATTGTGATGTTGCTGAGTGGGTAGACTTGTATATCACAGAAGATCTGTTCCTTCATTAGTTCTCATGTCCTGCGCCTTCACATCATCAGTGTATATCCCAAAGATATGCAATGTGGGGCAGAGGAAGGCTGGCAGCTTAGAGACTCACCTTCTGGTTACAAAGGTTCACACGTCCAACATGATGCTCTGAATCTCACACTACTGCATTTAAATGTCCGGTGCATTAAAAACATGCAACAACATAAGGAGCACTCAATCTAGTTATGTGATCTAACTTCACAACCATCGGATGACAAAATTCTGTGGCCAGGGCTGGACAGATGCCCCAAAATGGTTAATGATTACCTAACTATGTTAGCAGTGGACATTAAATAAAAAAATGCCTGTTAAATAAATGCCTTATTCGTTAATGATCAGCACTGAGTCTGAGACCATTATCTGTACAAATATCTGTCTGACCTGTGCATTCTTCTATTGTTTGTAGAGATGTGACCTTTGTCCACATAAGGAGGGAGCCCTGAAAAGAACTGACAACGGAGGTGAGTGGTAAAAATCCTTCTCCTGCTGCGCCTGTGATTTATACAGATACATTCTTTAACCTTGTATCCCTGTGTCATTCCCACTCACAACATTTATTCATGTATCTTTTATCTCCCTTTTCCCATGTTAGGCTGGGCACATGTAGTATGTGCTCTCTATATCCCAGAGGTCCAGTTTGCCAATGTCCTGACGATGGAGCCCATTGTATTGCAGTATGTGCCCCACGACCGCTTCAACAAGGTACTTCTCAGTGCACATGTTTTTAATGGACTCTCCAAACACTCAGTTTGTTCTTGCCCATATTCCACTGCTTTTGTCTTCTGTGTACAATTCTCAGTTTACACCTGGATATGAAATAAAGGGTATACACCCTGCTCTAATATCTTTGTGCACCTCTTATCAGTTCCTTCCTTCCCAATAGTTTATTACAGTGCTATCATTGATCACTCTTTTTGACTATGTCTATTTGGTATTAATTCCAGACTTGTTACATCTGTGAGGAACAAGGACGAGAAAGCAGGGCTGCATCTGGGGCCTGTATGACTTGTAACCGTCATGGCTGCCGGCAGGCATTTCATGTGACATGGTTAGTGGTGGGCAGAGGTTTCACTGAATATTGGGGGCTATTTGCTAAAAGGTGAGTTGCAGGAAAATGAAGGTGAGATTAACATTTCATTATACCAATTTAGCCATACATGGTGTATTGAAAATGGGAATATTCAACAAGTTAGTCCCTGCACAATGTATGGCTAAACTGGGGAACTGAAATGTTCATCTCAACGTACCTGCATCTCAGTTGATAGGGGTTTTCATGAAACTTGTTTCACATAGTATAGGGGTAAGGGTACCATAGAAAAGGAATATACTTTTAGGAGGGAAATGGCTGGGCATTATACTTTGTTTGAGAGTTCACTGTCATTGTGCTTGGGCACAATGGGGGCAATGTAAAAATTTCAATACACTTAGGAATCCAATGGAATGTTCTCACTGACTTTGCCACATCTAGAATATTGCCTTTCAAGTACATTTTTGTTCATAGCCCACAAGTCCAGTACAGTATGTGTTCATTGCCATGAACATTTGTGAAATGAGGAAAGCTATACTTGTTTATTGGGTAGCATTGCACTACACAAGCTGAAGAGAATTTAGTTCTGAGGATATATAAAACATTTGTTGTGATCCTTGAACCTATTTTTCCACAGTGCTCAAATGGCTGGTTTGCTTTGTGAGGAAGAGGCTCAAGAGGTGGATAATGTCAAATACATAGGCTATTGCAAGTACCATTTCAGCAAGATGGTGAGAGACCCACAGGTACCCAGCTTATTATCTACAGGTATACCGTACTGAGTGCAACTAGATTACCTCAGAAATAACATACATATCTCTCTTGTAATAGGCCCAATAAGCTAATATTTCCACTCCATAGTATCTCAGTACCTCAAGCTATACAACTCAAAAAAACACCTCAAAGTTGGGAAAATATTTTAGTTGTTCATTGGTTAATTATGGTCCATTTTCCACTGTAATTCACATATTGCCAGACTCACATGTCACAATTTAGTTGAGCTTTATTATTTTTTTAGATAGGTATTAGCTCTTCTTCCACCATATCTATTATTATTATTATTATTATTATTATTATTATTTACGATATAATTGATTACAAAAAAATACTTTAGTAGAAAGCATTAGAGGTAGCTGTGATTCTTGAACAGAAGTTTAGGATTCCTAATAAATCCATGAAGTATCACTGAGCTAGAACAACTGCTGATGGCAGCTGAACCTGCAGATTCCTAATTTACCTTCAAATTATTTAAGGGATAATTTGGGTGCACTGTGCCTTTAATTACTTTACATGAATAATGTCTTACTACTATTCCTATTTAGCTCATAATGGTCTGTTTTGACCACCTCCCCAAAAACATATAGTTAGTACAAATTGTATTCCTCTTTAATGGAACCCCACTCAAATGTAATTTTCAACACTAGAGCCTTATATTGTTAACAACATGCACACTGCTACTAATCTAGATTGTATGCTCTATGGTACATGCATGGTACTACCATGTTTTACATGTTTTGTCCTCTTTTTGAAGAAGAACTATATTTCCATATGTTTCGCCCATAGAATAATAAGTGATATATATCAGTACGGATTCAAAAGTTTCCTGATCCGCCTCCCACAAGCTGAATTGGCTTGATGGGCCTTTTTTACATACACTACGGTCAAGCTGCTCCCACAAAGGCTCAGTAGGGTTGAGATCCAGTGATTGCCCTTGCCATTCCTTTGTAGACTCCTTTTCGTTGCATGGCAGCTTAATACTCCTAGGAAACCTCAAAATATGTATTGATTAAATTGTATTTGTAAATTAACTCCCTACATAAGTACTTCTTCTCCCTTACTAACATTCTCTCCTTGTCTTGATCCCTGTTTCCTCAAACCCTATTACACGTCCTCAGAAGGTTACTCGTCTTCCCTGTCCGTTCATCCCAGGCCGATGTAGTCGATCTGAGTCCCCTGCCTTGGAGAAGCCAATCTTGTACAGAGAGCGGCAGAAAAAGGTGCTTGTATATTAATACCAGTATAAAGGAATGTGGGGTGGACATTTTTATTCTTTATATTTGTATTCGTGCCAGACACCAAATATAAATGGAGTACAGCAAGATAATGTCCTTACCTACAGAATTTCTAAATCCCTTCTAGTCATGTTTTTTATGTTTAAATGGGGAGAAGCGATAAAGAAGGATTAGGATGCAGGAGGTTCCAATGGCAAATAAAGGATGCCTTTTTGCCCACAGTGTAGCATCTAATGTATAGGTTGGGAAGGAAATCAGCATAATCTATTTTATCCTAGTGGTAAAAGTCATGTCGCCTGAAGAAGGGAGAAAAGTAGTAATGAATGCAGTAATACATCACTTCTATGTTAACTCTGCTGCTGATTTGCATATTTAATCCATGAACTGTATTCTTCTCTTTATTTCCTTCATGGATAATATTACCTGTCTGTGTCTTTTAGAGTCATAAGGACCGAGAACGCATGCGGCATAGAAAGCATCGTGATTCCCCTGGTCACCTGACAGCCCCTGCCCTCCTGCCAATTACAGCAGAGAAGGTATCCACTGACTTCCTTTTCCCCCATTTTACAGCATCCCCTGCTGGGTACACATGCTGTTTCTTTATTGTGCAAATGGGGTTTTTCCTTTTTATTATTATTTTTTGCATAGAAATATTGTTGCCTATATCACAACACAACATGCCATGCATACATTATTATTCCTCTAGTAATCCAGCACTTACATAAAGTACTCTTCTTGTACTCTGTCATATTTTCCATCATTTGCTGTTCCCATGCAGCTAGAAAGTAGTACAGACAGTCCAGAGGTCACCAGGTCAGAGGTGAAAGCAAAGAAACCATCAAGTCATAGAGGTCGGAAAACAGGGAATGGGAAAGGAATTTCTGGAGGAGCCCCAGCTACAGGTAGGAATAAACTTATTCCCCTTGCTAAACTTCTGACATTGTCCCCTTCTGCAAGTGAAATACATCATCCAAAAAGTTACAACATTTCCAGATTTTTGGAGAATTTTTATGAAAGTGAGAGAAACAAAAGGAGGCCCCCTTGAGATTTTAAAGTAACTTCGAACTACATAGGAAATATCACCCAGTTCCACATCCCCACTGTATCAATCTCTTACAGATGGAAACCTGTATTTCAACAGCAGCTGAAACTTTTTCTGTTGTTTATACTGCGTTATTTTGTTTCTTCCCACTCTTTAGCACCAGCTTGTATCAGTAGGCTGTTAATTCTATCTCTTGTGTTTGTGTAAACATTTTGGTGCTTGACAAATTGATTAAGTGCAAACCTTACCATCATGTTCCTTACCATCCTACAGCAACACTCAAGTCACCTCTCAATAGCCTCATTAAGTCCACTAAGCAAATATAAATGACCTTCTGCAATGTTGGATCTAGATTGAACTATACCCCATTTACGATAATTCTTATCCAGCTTCCCATCGTATCTATCTTCCCACCATTGTCTGTCCAGCTATCTCTTGCTCCCAACATAGGTATATATTTCTCTCCTTTTCCTGAACCTGACCAGATATCTTGCTACAGGTAGCTGCTCTTCTCCTCCAGACCTTGTCAACTTCCCAAAGTTAGAGGAACAGGATGAGGAAGATGAAGAAGAAGAGGATGATGATGATGAAGTTGGGGGACCTTCAAGGTCAACCCCGCACTCTCCACCGGAGCTCACTTTTTCCAGCTTCGGCTCAATCATTCGCTTCTCTAGTGACTCAGCACCACATAGCAGGACGTGGGACCCCTCGACAGGGGAGCACCGACCCCAGAAATGGGTAAAAGAAGGGGCCGAGACTCCAAGAGAGAAGAAACACAAGGGAAGCAGGAAAAGTAGACATGGTCCTGGGCGACCGAGGGGAAGCAAAAACAATCCACCTCACAGCACTGTATCGTCCACCCTGCCTCCACCACCCCGGCATTACACTTCCTCCCTGCATTGTGTCGGTATGGAGTCCTCCCTACTTTCCTCAGGTAAAGGGAGCTTGTGCATGAATGTATTTACTGGTGTATCTATGTCTTCTGATTAACCGTGTTCCTGCCATTTTGTTAATGCTCTCTACTATGGTATTTTCTTGACAAAGGAAATACCATTTTATTTTAGATGCTGCAACTAAACAACCTCCTATTCAGTGACCTCTAACTAATATACTTTACCTTCGCATACAGTGCATCAGCTTATTTTTTTATGTCTTTCAGTCTTTACACTTTCCTTCCATTACTTTCACATCCTTGTATTGTTCCTTCCTTAGTCTTCTTGACTGTATCTTTATATTCTTAGCTCTTGTAATGTTGTGGCTTCACAGTTCATTAGAACTGGAAATGCAAACACTGCTCTGGTTGAAGGGATAGAACAAAAACGTAAAAAAAAAATGTTCACACTTATTCACTTCTTCATGCTCCTTAGAATAGCACAGGAGTTAGAATATATTTACTGCTTCTTGCTTGAAATGGTGGTGGATCTTTGATGAGTTTGAATGACATATCTGTTGGGCCCAAGCCATGGCTGTTGAGAAAAAGAATGAAATGAATGTCAGTATGTTGACACGTTTTCTATAAACTTCCTGTGGATTTGAGAAGAGTAATTTAATAATGTCTGTAGCAGTAGTAGGAGTGAGATCCTATGCACAAAGTTAAAAAATCTGATTAGAATGAGAGGTTTCAGTATTTGGAGCATATATAACTTATGCATGTAGTTAGTATATTTGGGGCAACACATTCCCCACCCTCCTTTTATTTAACCTTTTGTACTTACACATCTGTGACCTATCTCTCTGTTTTTTCATAGGATTGTGCTTAGTTACCTTAGACATACATACAAATATTTATATCCATCACTCATATTTCTGTCTACTCATGCAACGTGTGCTCCCGCCTCAGGTATATACACCAGTAATAAGGACCCCATCTCTGTGAGGACGGCCTGCAGTACACCGCTTCCTTCCAGTCTGATGTCTCACCAGAGCTCCCTCCCACCATACAGCAGAGCCTGTCCCATTACTCCATCTTCCACTGCTTCTACAACACAGGTCTGAGCTGGTTATGTATGTAAAGGACAACTGTTATTATGTAGCATCAAAATGTCATTAGTGAGTACACAAAATAATTTGTGGAAAATGGCAGCTACATCCCGTGCAGATAGTATTGGGGAGGATAAACCAGATAGAACCTATCAGCATTAAAAAAAAAAAAAAAAAAAAACAACACAAACTGTCTCATTTAATAACCAATTGTAGTATTATTTATTGTTACATAGTGAAAATTGCCTATTAACAATTAAAGTTTTTTTTTACGTGATTAATTCTTTAATAATTTATGGATTCAAGCTAAAAACCTTGTATCACATGCACCAAAGATGGGTCAATGAAAATAATCTGCATGTTGTACTAATAACTCACATGCTAACAAAAAGGCATGGTGTGCTTTGCTTCTAAAGGTACAAGCTCTGTACATGGGAGTAAGAGAGTTTACACCTTCCACTGTTTCTCAAAATCTTCAGAACAAGATGGGTGTCTCTGACAAGACATGGATACACATGTAGAGGGGGAAGAAGGGAAATTTATAGCATGACACAGTCTTCAGTAAAAATATCTTTATTAAGATAGAGTCACAAAATAAATGCACTGACAGCAGCTCATGTGCAAACAGCGTGTTAGTTGTAGGGTTACCACACGGTATCTCTCCAGACTGATACAGTAGGAGAAACAAGGCTGGCAGCTGTATGCCAACAATAGGTTTGAGAAGATCACCGTCAGCAGGTACAAAAACAGCGTCCGATACCACCATCCAACAGACAATACAAACTTGGTAAAAGCAGTAAAAATGCCCCTCTCACTCTACACGCTTTGTCAAGATTTACCTCAGGAGCACAAACTTAACTGGCATCTCTAAGGCTGTTTCAGGGTAAATATGACACATAGAAGCTGTTTCAGAAAAAAGATGACACATAGGGGCTGTTTGGGGACAAAGATGACACAGAAAGGCTGTTTGGGGACAAAGATGGCACAGAAAGGCAGTTTGCAGCAAAGATGGGACCGAAAGGTTGTTTGGAGTCAAATACGCACAGTGAAGCTGTTTGGGGGCAAATATGGCACATACAACCTATTTGGTGTCAATGTGGCACATGTTGCTTTGGTGAAGCCAGGGCGGATGGAGTGGGACAATTATTGCACTGTTCTCTGTGGTTCCTAGTTACACCCCTTGGCACTGGTTGTTTGGGAACAGTGATAGCACTGTTTTACATTTAAAAATGGAGGCTTGGGTGCTGCTAAATATAGGATCCATCCCAAGTGCCAAATACTCTAGGTATGCCCCTGGATTGGAGGAGTCTTAGGAGAGTTGTTTCTTGCTCTGCCATATGCTGTTTTTTGTTTCAGCATATATGTGCTTTGCAGTCTAAATACATTGGTTGTTATTTATAAAAGTTTCACAGTTTAAGTGTCAAAAGGTGGGGGGCACCGATCGCCAGTAACTTTATATATAAAGATGATTTCCCCTTCCTGACATATGTAAGTTGTGCCTCCACCAAACCTGGTTTGGCAGGGGTTGTCTGCCAATAAACAGGCACATTTCTGCAATGTTTGTTTATACATCCTGAGTTATTCTGGCACCAAGTGCATTGGCGCAACTCTGACGTTTGCACACATACACAGAGAGCGAACTTTTTAGCATTATACATTGGCTCATGCAGTGATAACACCACAATTAGGTCCACCCATTTTATACATAACTACCATTGTCTGCCATTTAACACAAAGCTGTATGTTCAGTGTAACTGAGCCGAGGACCATGGATTGTATTTTAAAAGCAGCTAAAGCTTTTCATGTTGTTTATACTGCTTTATATTGTAACGTCCCAGTTACAATTAGTTAGTAGCAGTTTGTATCAGCAGGCCATTGACTATGTATATTGTGTTTGTGTAAATCATGTTGGTGCTTGATTAATCAGCAATAAGAAATATGCATCTAAATTAATAATAATTACTAATAATCCATTCTACTCTACTCAGCCAGTTTCTGGCTGCAATCTGTGTAATAGATTGGTCTGTCAGGCTGCACTATTTCATGCAAATTGTTACACAAATTAATGTTATCTCCCTTCCTATACTGTCTCTTCCACTCCGTTACAGGTATTCTCACTGGCCGGCTCAACATTCAGCATCCCATCCTCTCATATTTTTGGAAGCCCCCTGTCAATGCCACCCCTTCTCAGCCAGGCTGAGAACAGTCGTACAGGTAATCCCAGAGTTAAATATCTCGTATAATTTTACTGAATTAAAATTATTTAGTAAAACTTGCATAGTACCTCATTATAGACATTTAAAATGTTTCTATACATTGTACTAGCACATGTACAGAAACATGTAATACATTTTTTTAATTAAAAGGCAAAGATGGAAAAACATACTACATACATGGCATCTACTGCAGATGTACATGCACCCACCTTCCTTCAAATGTTGATGCTAGTGCTACTGATCTGTGCGGATCTGTGAAAAAAAAAGTATTTTACCACAAAAGGCAGACATTAAGATGATACTAGTGTGTTTCTCCTTTATACAGAGCCGGAGTTGGAAGATTGCAGTTTTGTATGCAGAGACAGTTCCCCCCGAGAGAGTCTGTCTTCAATGTAAGTATTCAGGAAAAGAAAGAGACCTGTGGGATGATGCATAAAATGAAAAAAGCAGAGTGTTTGACCAGCTAGTGTGAGATGGCAGAGACATACAAGCTAAGGAAGTAATGCAAGAGAGTTACAGACTGCATGCTGATAAAAACTGTGTATATGGGGCATGGTATATTCTGAGTGCGTGCAGGGGGTAACTGTTGGATGCAGGCACAGAAACTATTGATGGGTTTACATGGAGGACAGGGTGGGATTGTACAAGCTAAGGAAGTAATGCAAGAGAGTTACAGACTGCATGCTGATAAAAACTGTGTATATGGGGCATGGTATATTCTGAGTGCGTGCAGGGGGTAACTGTTGGATGCAGGCACAGAAACTATTGATGGGTTTACATGGAGGACAGGGTGGGATTGTTCGGAGAAGGTGTAAAATAAGCCAGGGAATATCGCAAGATACATATAGGAGCAATATACAAATTAGAGTGTTTAAGGAGATGTAACCCTCTCTTGATCTCTTCTACTCCCTGATATTAAAAAAAATTGTTTCTATCTTTGCAAAATTTGCTTACTCTTGTCTTTCTGTTTTGAGTGTGCCACTACAATAGATCCTCTTTTCGGAAGGTTTCCTTTAAACCATCCGTGTTATGTTACAGTATTAAATGACATGAGAAATTAACATTGAATAAATTAATAGAGTCCATTGTCCACTGAATTGAGGTTCCTATTTCTGCATTTTATTGCAATATGACATAAGAGCTGTGTGCATAATCAGGTGTGTACATGTTTGAGTAGGCGTGGTGTGCATGTCACGAATGTACACGTGAGTTTAGCGTACATACAAGTAGGATGCCTCTGAATGCATGAGATGTGAGTAACTGCATATACATTGTGTGAATGGATCAGGATCATGAGGTATTGTTAAACTGCCTGCTCACTGCTTTCAGGTCACCCATCAGCAGTTTACCCCCCTTGTTTGACCCAAGTGGCTCCTGCAGTCAAAGTGAGAGTGTTCCTCAAGTCACTGCCAACCTTGAGCAACTTCTAGAAAAGCACGGAGAAGCAGGGGTTAACAGTAAGTGTGGTGCAATAAATGTATTAATTAAAAAAATCAGATATTTATAAGTATTTGCACGCAAAGCACAACTGATGCCTTATTAGTGCACATTCATTGTTATTATGTCTTAATGTTGAGCTTGTAGAAATGCAGACATTTTTTTTATGGATGTGTGACCTTATCATCATAGTTTGTTTCTTTGTTTATTGACCTGGCACTGTTCCTCAGTTGTAGACATGCTTCAGGCCCTGCACTCCTTGCAGAAAGAAAATCGCTCCCTACAAGATCAGATAATGTCACTTACTGCTCGCAAGGAGAAACTGCAGCTTCTGAATGTTCAGCTATCCAGTCCCTTTCCCCCGAACCAGTCACTGCTTAATCCTTCTCAAGGTGAGCAACCTACTAGAAAACATATTTTTTTGTTTTGTTTTAATGTCCCTGTTTCAAAGCAATTTGCTTCTGAACCAATTTTTTCTCTCACTCCCCATCTAACGCTCTCATTCTTTTTTGCAGTATTTCTCCTCTCCCAACTCCTTTTTAACGCAGCATACAACACTCTCATTTGTCATTTTCCAATATAGTGGGCTCCCATGAATCTCTTAACAATAAGAGTCCAAATTCCAAAAGCGGCTTCCGTAACGAGAATTCTCTGACATCTGAGGTGAGAATCTGATATCTCTCACACTAAGAAAGTACTCCTTCCATATTTTACCATTTGTCTTCTATTTCTTTATTTTCCCCACTCTTCTACAGGAGACACACTCTGGCTGCCCCAGCAGAAGTAGTTCCTGCTTGTCCTTGCACAGCACTTCACCCCCAGGTCCTATTGCACAGACAGGCCCCTTACTTCCCCCTGTTGGAGCAGAGCAGTTAATGAATGGACTTGTACGATCTACTGGTCTTGGTGGTCCCTCTCCACTAGCTACTATACCTTTATTAGGGGCTCTGTCTGGGAGCCCTGGAACACTGTCATTGAATGGCATTCTGGGAAGCCTCAACGGAGGGTTGCAGGGCACAGCAGGGCAATCCCAGAATCCTCTGCGCAGTGGGACTGCCAGCACACAATTACCAACCAGGTGAAAATTTTAAATACAAAAGTTTAAATTAGATGGGAGATGGACACTAATTTGAGATGCGAGAGAGATTGAATGTGTAACAAACTCTAACGTGATTAATTTCTTTTCACGTTTCTATCTCATTTTTTGTAACTTCGCCTGCAGTGTCTCACCTCTGAGCACCCTATCAGACCAACAGCGACATCTTGTTCAGCAATTGCAGCAGATCACTTCCTCACACCTCTCTTCGGTAAGAGGTTCTCCACCAAATATCTTAAATCTTTGAATTGTAAACATTTTCCAAACTGCGTACTTTGGGTAACCTTTTGGAACTTATATTGATAGCTCACCACAGTTTCCTGGTGATTGAAAGGCAACAGGGTCATAATCATGTCTGACATATATTCTAGTGAGGACCTGTGGTAATTGGGAGGTGTAGGAGTCCTCGTCAGCAGCACCACTGTTTGCCCATCCGGGGTTTTACATTTTTAGTTTTTCGCCCATTAATTCCCAGGGATGCACTGTGGTTCCAGAATTTTATTTCAAATCAGTGAAGACTGTTAAGAAGGTTACATATACTGTAGTATGGAGCACAATGTTTAAATGCCCAGTCTCTTTGGTAATCAAGTTATGTCCCACCAAAACTCCCCTAAACACAGACTAATAACGTTCAGTTTAATGTTATGGAGTTATATGGAAAGTATTGGGATTCCACAACACTGGAACTGTTTCTACGTCAGTCAGATACCTGAGAAACTGGTTGCACAGTTAAAATACTAGCAGTGTCTGTGTTTCTTGCACTTGTTATCATGTCTGGGCCTGCTCAGGTGGCCAAGAGCTGTGTACCATCTTTTGGGAACAGAAACCAGGGCATCCAGTTGGTAGGCCGCAGAAGCTTTGGACTCTTATGTTTGCAGTAGTGTGCATAGGTGCTGGTTTCGCTGAGCTGCTTATGTAGCAGAGAAAATAAGTCTGGATGTTCCTCTAAGTGACTCTAGTCTAACTCAGGGGGCCGGAGGCTCCTGTCGCAGCTGAACTGCCTCATCCAGAAGTCTACATTACTAAATTTGCTGTTTTTATCTCTGCATCCATCTTCAGGATATCAATATACAGGATTGGTTTTTTTGGTACCATGAAACAGGTTATTTCATTATTTAAATGCTATTCTTGACAGTAGATCAGTCTTCTGAAGTCTGGAAAATACATATGCTGAAAAGTTCTGGGGCAACATTAAAATACTGGAACCACCTTAACTAAAAGCAGTGGGGAGTTTGTGCCACTTCCAGAATGTTACCGTCATATGAAAGTAATGAGTTTTTTAAGAGATTCCAGATCAATGCTACTGCTATATAAGGGGAACCTGTCTCTTACATATGATGATTATACATGTGTAGGTATGGAACATATTTTTGATTAAAGATTTAATCATGTTGTAGCATTTACCCTTTCCCAACTGACAAGTTAGAGCCTAGCATGCCAAACCTGCTGTGAGTGTCTTTGTTTTCCCAGGATCAACAGAATGTCCTGTACCAGCTAGTTCAACACATTCAACAGCGCCGGGACCTGCAGCGCCTAATGACATCACCTCCTGCTCCACCATTGCTCCCTGTGTCGACTACTTGTAGCCCCATGTCATCATCTCCTGCCCCACCTATACTCACAGCACAGCCTCCCACATTCTTGAGTTCACAGGGCGAAGGGGGGCTACAGAAAACCACGGTGAGCGCATACTTACTTTGGAGTCTTATCCGGCTCTTTTTATTTCTATGCTGTTATTATCATACAATTGTTTCAGAACATTTGTATTTGTCAGTCTTATATTACTTATAGGGGTAGTTCAGACAAGTTTATTTTGTGTATGTTGTACATTTGTTTAATAAATGTGACATGCACTTATTATTACTTGAGTTCTCCTGTAGTTTTATATTCAAAATAATTTCACAGGGGTCTCTGAAATCAGGTACATCGAATAAGGAGGGCTTGGAGAGATAGGCAGGACTGTTGCTAATGGCAATTAAACTATTACACTTTATTTGCAGTTGTTAGGAGATCGGAAGAACTGAGGAAAAAAATGATAAGAAAGATGTGTTTCTTTTTCTTTCCTTTACATTATGTAGTGCTTCTCAAAAAATATATTTTTTCAGAAACTCCTGGTTTCGTTTCGTTATCGGCTACGTCATAAAAAGCAATCCTTCTGGTACATATACGTGATACATTAATTGTATCTAGTTGTATCATGTAAACCATATATTTAACAAATGCAGATTCAGCACAAGTAAAATGTTTCCTTCAGCTTAACCATTTTTGGAGCAAAACATTTTGAACACTGTTTATTAACCTCTATGATATTTTTTTAAACTCAAGTCAGTGGACTTTGTCAGGGGAAGCCATATGATTTCTGTGGTTGGTTATCACAGTGAACATTTGCCCTGGAAGTGCACGAACAGGACCCCTGGAAAACGGCCTAGTTTTGAGGCTAAAGGGGTTATGCAATACAAAGAGAATTGCATGGAATTGACATGGGAATTTCAAACTTTGGGCCAATATAGCCTAGTTGAATGGGAGAATTTTTTCAACTCAGCTACTTTGGCCTTATGTTTGAAATTCCCATCTCAATTATCTGCAATTCTCTCTTTACTAAATAGACCCTCCTTCTTCCAGGAGCTGGACTTATATATACGCCCTCTTGAGCACAGGGGTTATAATCATTTACATTTTTTAAAGTGCTCTTGTCACCTAAAACGTATGTGAGAGTAATAAAAACATTTTATCTATATATTGTACTAGCCAACCTATCCTGTAAAGCTCTTGTTGTTCCAATTGCAGACAGTAAAAAAAATAAAAATTCATATGTCCCCTGAATATTTGTTTTGTATGTTTTCTAGAGGGGGTGTGAGAAGACCCCCACAAATCATGACAAGGGATAAACTAAGACTCCTCCCCTTGCTCCATTGGACTGTAACAACCAAAGTGAGGAGGAAGAGAAGGGGTGTGGACCAGAAATGGGAAACAGTAGGTTCTTCACATCAACAGGAGAAGACACAGAGTGTCAGAGAGATCATATACAAAGGCCACAAATACATAGAACGTAACACTATATACAACCTGCCAACCCAGCTGTGTGTATATAGTGTATGCGTATTTACTGTACGTTGATGAACAGCCTATATAGGTGTATATATACACTCTGAGCGTGTGTACTACTTTGTCTCTCTTGCAGTGCACTATTATGTGTGTATTTTTTTTCTGTGAGTCATTAGAGCGTTACATATATTTGTATTATTTTGAAGAGTGTATGAGTGTGTATTATATCTATCTCTGTAAATATAATACACACAGATATTTGATAAATTGTTAAAGGTATCCCAGTCCAGTCGGAGTGGATAAGGGGAATACAGGGTTAGTGTTAATAACAATAAAAATTATTTTGAAAGTAATGTAAGTGTGTACAAATGTATACAATAGGTTCATATCTTATATATACACTGTACACAGTGATATTCATTTTAAGACTGTTTTTTTTTTTTTTTACACTACCCTTGTCTCTGCTGATTCACTTAGTTTTCTCTATGTTGGGATACCTTTACCAATATATCTTGTAACTTTAGTGCAAACCTCTCTAGATCCAGCTGCAAACCCCCCGCAAGAGTCCATAAAGGCACTGTATAACAAAATTAGCTGACATACATTTTCATATGTTTCAAATCTTCCTTAGATATGGAATGTTTGGCTGTACCATGCTATAAGGGTTATGGTGAGAGACGAGTATTAGGTTAGCACTGCTGAAATGGCAGGGTTTATTGTCTTTGCAATGTATAGCATCACGGCATTTAAAAACCTACCTCGAACCCTAACTTTTGTCATCATGGCAACGCAGGATAAGAAACTAAACCATTGGCTAAAGCAGTCCTTTATAAACATTGTATAAAAGCCATGAAAGTGTTAACAAAGCAAACAGTTCTGATATTTACACAAACACACCATTTGTTGTGTCCGGCCTTTCTCCTGTAATCGCTTGGGGAATATAAGCCACCCCCTCTCCTAAAGAAAAATCTTCGCACTTTGGAAGTAGAACTCTGACTCCTGCGCCCTGGATCTCGTAGCTTACACTTTCCGTTCTCTCGCGCTAGGGGCGGAGCCTGAAGCACCTTGTGATACATAGTATCAGTCCGCGTGAAGGATAAACGTCTCTGTGTCATGCTCTCTGTTGCACTGTCCGTGTGTTTCCACATGTACATGAGACTCAAGATATATATTTTTTCTATTAATTTCACCTTCCCATGTGTGGATTGTTAGTTTCTATACAGAGAGCTATAACTGTTGCTGTTTATTTTGTGAATCCATTAGCACAGATGTAGATATGTGTCAGTATGTTTCTTTGGGGTAAATAGGTAGGATTATTTTAAACAAAATTCAGGGGCATGGGTTCTGTCTAATATCCAGAGCATACCCCAATATTTTGCACCTTCCAAAAGGCGCTTTGTGCGTTTCAATGACTGTTTTGTATAGAGGAAGCATTATGTTCCACATTAGCCAATAAATGCTGTGTGTCCTTTAAGTCTATGTCCTCTTAGTGTAGGAATCCCATATCATTCCCAGAAAGCACTCAAGCCATTTGTAGCATACACCATATTCCTCCCAAGAAGCATTCAAGCCTTTTGTAGTATCCACATTTCTAAACTATTCATGCAATATACCATATTATCACATACAAAATAAGTAACATAATATACTTACCTAGACTTTTTTTATTGGGTGGTATTTAGTCATTCTATATACCTAGAAACTGCAGGGCTAGTCTAAATAATGCTGCCATTTTGTAATTTATATGCTGGTCTGATAAATACTCTGCATTTTATATTAATAGAATAATAGTACCCACAAACAGAGATTTGTGGCAAGAAATCAAACCAACCTGACTGTGTATAGATTATGTGCTTGAAACTGCTCAAATCTAACAGTGGCGTTTAGAGCATGTGTGTTCAGAGCAGTCTGATGGGTCACAACATGGAGGACCCAAAAATGACACTCAAAATGATAGGGTTTTATTGTAATGCCACAGCCTAGTTGCTGCTGGTTACACATTTTTTTCTGCTGTAGTGTATGTGATCTGAATTGAGGTGCCCATACTGATCTGTTTCAGTTGCCAATTTATGTACAACATGGTTATTGTTGGTTTCTTTAGACGAGTACCCAACAGGGATTACTTCCATCACATATTTGTAGCAGTTTTTCTAACGGAACAGCATTATTATTAGCACAGAAAAAAGCACTAACTCCTCAACCGTTCTCTATCCAATTGTTTGAAGTTAGGTGGAATTGTACAAGTATTACATACACTATAGTAACTGAACCCATCAGCTGAATTGACCATTATTTGAATGCGGGTAACAGAGGCGATATCTGTTGAGGTGGCTGTGTCCAGAATCAGATAACCAGTAGGATGTCTCCCCTTATAATCTCCAATAAGGAAGATTGTACAGAATAAGCCAATGTTAATGGGTCACTCCAAGCAGAAAAACGTTTTCCCACTGTTTTATAGCTTTTACCCTGGGCAGCCATCCCTCTTTTTTTTTAAATTGCTGCTGGTTTCTTGCCGTAAACCTAAATAGATCTTACCTTCACCCCACTCACTATCTGTTTCTGAAAGATTCAGCATACAGCTGTGCATGTGCCCAGCAACATCTTAATGTAAGGTCAGTCAGCATCAACGGAACATTTAGCTATACGTGCATGCCCATTGCTGGTTTTAATGATTCTGTTTGAAACTCATTTGAAAGATTATCTGGAGTCAGAGAGGAAAAAATATTTGGTTAGACTCTGGTATTGAAGCCTAAAGCAGCAAAGTATTTTAAATATAAAACGTGCTACTTGAGCCATCTGTGTTAGTGTCACAGCAGATAGGAGATTTAAACAGTCTGATGTTACTTTTCACATCTCTGTTTCATGCTTTTGCTCCTTAGTTTTCTTCCTAAAGCAACACTACACACCCCTCTCATAATAGTATCCACCATTCTGTGGCCACTTTTCCATCCTGTAAAGTGGGTGGGTTGTTAACCCCTTTACTGCTTGTGATGCAGGTAATGAATCATTTGTAGTGTCTAAGGGATACTCACATTGCTCTATTCTTCATTACAGTTGTTTTCCAGTTCTTGTTGAAGGCAGTTTTGACCCCGCTGTTCTTCAGTTCAGCCAAGTTCATTCTATCCAGTTCTAGCCATTGTAGCAGATTGAAGAGTTTTCCATTCTGTGTATAACAGACGGACCATTTTTATTATTAGTATCCTGTCTAAATCAGGATTTGAATTGGTCCAGATGCCTTTAAATGAACAATAAGTTCTCTGCTATTTTATTGATGGTCACGTTATGTAGGTGTGCGAGAGAATTTTGGCCTCAAACATGCTTTAGAAATACTAATCTATATTTGCAGAGAGAGAATAAGGCACAGGACACAGAATGAGATGAAGACAGGGAAATAGCAGACAACAACTGCATAACCCTGCCCTTTTGGCTATTAGAAGTAGCTGCCACTAAATCTGTACCATCTGTAGTTGGCTCACACCCTCCACAGAGAGGAGGAATAAGACAGTGTGAAAGTTAAGAGGAGAGCTACCACTCTTATTGCCACTGTTCTCCTTAATGTGTGATGTGTAATGGATACAGACTGACAGTGTTATAAAACCAAATATGACAGCTAGTCTAGATTGTCTCTCGTCTGTTTAATTAGAAGCAGATAGGACAGTAACATGGCTTGCGGTCTCTGACTGAGTCCAGTGTGTATCCCATTTAGAAATACACACTATATAGAAATAGGTAACACAGCAGTAAGAGATTAGAGCTTACTCCATGTGCCACCTTCAAATTGTAACCCATTATAACAGTTTTATTGGCATTTGCATTATGAAATGAAGAATTCTGTATTGTGGGTATCTGGACTAGTCATGAGCTTCAGAAGATGTAAGATCTCTTCCTCATGTACTATATGCTGTAATATTTTCTCTTGTCTTGGTCACTTAAGGTAGTAATTATCTATGAGCATTATATCTCTGTGGTTTCAGATGCTTACACTTCACTCTTTGTTGAAACCAGTCACGCTAAGCTAGACAAATACTGCAGAAAACAGAAACATTGGCTTGGTACAGTCTCAAATCATTGGTGCATTAAATTCCCATAGACATTTCATCAATTATCTGTATAAACCTAGATCAACATGTCCAGTATATGGAAAGAGAGAGGTGTTCATTCTACCTAATTCGGGTAGCCCAATGTAGCAATGGAGGTGGTATTTATGAAGATGGTCCATATATTTCCTGGTTGATCCAATTTCAGCAAATCTGGTGGAATTGAAAATATTTGTTATAATTGGGAAAAACCTTTTTGCATTTTTTTAATAAAAACAAAACTTTGAAACAAAAATAAAGCAATTAATGTGCAAACAGTAAATTGTCTGTAGAACGTAAAGTGCCTCCTGGGGTGAGGTTGGCAGTATTGATATATTTATCAAACACTTTAGCAGTTTTTAGGGGTAGGAAGCATGCTCTGAATAATAGCTGTATATCCAGCTTCTTAAACCCAAACAGCAGTTTGTGTCTCAATCAGCTGACACAAAACATAAAGAGGGGAACATGGAAAAAATCTATCTATAACATGCTCAAACAATAGTCATGCATATCATGGATGTGTTTGCATGACTATTGCAAATTACGTTCATGTCTAAAGCTATGTTTGCTTCTCTTGATTATGGTGCAAAACTAGTCAACAGACCATCTTTGGTTTGCTTCCATATTGTTTGCTGTAGTAGTAAAGGCTACCAAAGAATTGAAGTTTTAGTCTAATAACTGTATCTGCAGCCAAGAGTTGTCTTTCAAACTGTCCTTGAACTACACCTTTAGTCTTTTGCTACTCAAAGACAATGTGAAAGTCAGGGAAGTCGAGAGAAATCTTCATAATCCTGGTACAGGAGACATTCAACCCATAATAGTCAGTAGTTACCCAAACAGACCTGTCTAACAAGGCATGTTTAGAGTTCCAATTCCATATCATTAAGGTTTTTACAAACAGCTTTTAAAAAAGTACTCAATACGTTGTACATTGAAGGTATACGCCAAGTAAAACACATGTCCACCATTTTCAAACAGACAAACCCACACTCATCCCTCTTAATTTGAACTATCAAATTGTTACCATTTAAAAAAAAATTAAAAAAATCATAAATAGGACTTAACTTTAATTCACCTATTCTCTCTACTTGCTAATAGACTGTATTTACATACAGATTATTTTGTGTGCTCCTTTTTATGTTTGCAATATTTTTTTGCTTATAAAAACCATCAAGCTACTGTACGTCTTGTTGCTTATGTGTGATGGGATTATCAAATACTGATTTTCCCTGAACTGGGAAGTTTAAGACATCTGCAGAATAGTCACAAATAATTGGGGCAAGCAATAGTCACTATTATACACACAGTGCACTGAATAGTTTAACTTAACAATAATGATGTTGTAACTTGAGTGTGTCTTAGATTTCTATTATCCCTTGATGTTGAAATAGCTGCTGCACAAGATTCAGAGAAACTGATTGCAAAAAAACATAGTAAAATAACTGAACTTTACCAAAGTGATAGCAGATGCTATATTGGGCCTAAACTGATTTTGGAACATTATCATCCCAGGAGTTATAGGAAGAGATATTCCTTTAAGTGTCACTTTACGTACTTTAGACAAACAACTTCCTGTATGCACACATCCAATTTTTGTTAAATTAATGTTTTTTCTAGTGTTTAACTAATTTATAATGTGTAATTTTATTAAATAATAAGGAAATAAATATGGCAAAAAGATCAACAAATCTGTTTTCAATATTTTAAAATTTTATTTTTAATAATCTGTTTTATGACCTTTCACAGGATCCCTTGATATGTTTGCCTATATGCCATGTCTCTTGTCTATTGCAGCTATGGTCCTCAATGTCTGAGGGAGGTGGTATATGATGGGACTATTTCATAATGCTGTATAAATAAAATTTCTGGTTTTGTTGACTTTCATGAAGTCTTTTTTTATTGACTTTTACACATATTCCATATAAGCACTCATAATAGTATAACATATATTCCATATAAGCACTCATAATAGTATAACATATATTCCATATAAGTACTCATAATAGTATAACATATATTCCATATAAGTACTCATAATAGTATAACATATATTCCATATAAGCACTCATAATAGTATAACATATATTCCATAAAAGTACTCATAATAGTATAACATATATACCATATAAGCAGGCATAATAGTTAATAAGTAAACACATTTAGTTCCTGTCCAAGATCTAGATTACTTTCCATTTCTTTTAGGATTATATGAGTTTTATTCAATAAACAGTACATAGTTGTGAATTGAAAACCTAAACTGAAATCTAAACCAAAATAGCCAAACTGCAAAAATACAGTTGGAGGATTACTTCTACTTATCAATTTGGGCTAAGTTTTGTCACTTTACAACAATACATTGTATAGTGAATAAACCCAAGTGTAAATGTCACACCTTTTCTAAGAATACCGCTGTGACCTCATTCACTGTATTTGAGACAATACTGTTTCAAACTAAGAAGTACCAGAAGATGTGTAAAACACTATTGTTTTCCAGCAGGGATATTCAGCTTGTGACCATGATGATGATCCACGATGCTGACAAAACTTAACATTTCATTTGGTATTCTTAAAAAAGACTCTGTTCACTCAACTATATAGTACAGGGGTAGGTAACCTTCTGTTGTCCACAACATCTGGAGTGCCGAAGGTTGCCTACCCCGATATAGTATATAAATAATAATAATGACAGATTGTGCTACTATGGTTACTTGCTATAAATTTATACTCAGTGAATAGACCACACCATATGGGAATCTGATCCATATTAACGGATTTACTTGATTTATAAAATGACCCTCATTATGAGATGACCAATTAAACTTTGGATCTAATGGAAGAGCAAAAGAAAAAAAACCAATATAAGACAACCTAAATTAGAAAATTTAATAAAAAAATCAAAACCACTGTTTTTACCACTCACTCATATGCTCATTTATACTATGCCAGTCATTAACACATTTGCGCTGCGCTGGAATGGAGGTAATATCTAATGTGATTTTTTTTTTTTAATGGTTCTATTACTTTTATCTCAGGGACACAGTATCTCCCTATCCTCACTCTCTGACACAAGATCAAAGTGTGTCAATAAGATAGAGACCAACATAGTGTTCAAAGATTACTGGATTGTCATTTATTGCATGTGATCACTATGATTCCAATAAATTCCAAAAGTAATGGCAAGCAGGATCAATCCTCCCCCCACATATTTGGGGGTGCATGGCTGTGGATTATGACAAGCCCTTAGGCAGTCTCATTACTTTAAAGACTGAATAGTACACTCAGGGGAGGGCTGGCAACCTTTGGCCTGTGGGCAAATAATATAAAGCAGTCCATGATACAGCTTTAGTAGACTTAAATCATCTTTATTTAATAAAATACCTGTAGTAAAATCTTTAACGGTAATGCAGTTACATCACGTCACAGTGTGGTACCTCATCATCAGAAGGAGCACCTCTGAAAAAGAAGTATTTCAACAGTGAAAGTGGCATGGTCACGGTGCATGTAACAGGGAAAACAGATACTAGCTTGAAGTGATGGCTAATTTTTGGCACTCCAAATGTTCTAGACTACAGCTACAATGACTCCCAACCATTGGCTCCTCTCTCATCACACTTTCACAGCCTACAAGAAGTCTCTGGAGCTACTGTATACTCACCTCCACATGATCTCCAACTCTCATAAAAATCACCACTTCAAAGACTCATTTAACCAGAAGTCCCCCTAGCTGACCAAGTTCCCCGATGCACTTCCTCCTAGGGTGACCATCTGCCCCAGATTGCTCAGGTCAGTCCCGCAATGGGACTTTTATGTCCCAGGTCCTGGAGCAGCTTCAATCTGAGACAATGCAAATTTCTGGAATGACAAGACTGAAGGAGTTCTCAACCAAATAGGAGAGGCTTCTCTATCTCTCCTGATTGGCTGACTCCCTCTTTGACACGGTGGTCAGTGTAAGCTTCAACAGCCTGCCTGCAGCCAGCACCAAATAAGAAACACATAACATGTATGACTGCTTTGTGTGAGACTTTGTATTTGTGTGAATTCATTAGTGTATGTATTTATGTATGTATATATATATATATATATATATATACATACATACATACAAACATACTGTGTACATAACTGTGTCATAATACTGTGTCCCCCAATGGCAGAAATAAAATGTAGTCATCCTATTTCTGCCATTACCTTCTTTCCTGACTCTTCTAACTCTTTATGTGTCTTGCAGGCCTTTCTCTATCAAGAGCTGTGGAAGTCATTGGTGCTATATCAACATTAATGTAAAGTAATATTTAATCTTAGCGGGAGTCTTGTCTTCTATCCACAAGTCTGTCTTCTAAATTTATATATCTATAACTGTAAAGTGGGTACATTTATTTATTTATAAAGTATTTTATCAGGAAGGATACATTGAGATTACTCTTGTTTTCAAGTAATAAGTTCCTGGGTAATACCGTATTTGCTCGAATATAAGACAAGGTGTTTTTCAGAGCAAATGCTCTGAAAAAGACACACAAGGAGAGAGACACACAAGGGGAGGGAGGGGGAGAGAGACACACACACAAGGGGAGGGAGGGGGAGAGAGACACACACACAAGGTGAGGGGGAGAGAGAGACACACACAAGGTGAGGGGGAGAGAGACACACACAAGGTGAGGGGGAGAGAGAGACACACACAAGGTGAGGGGGAGAGAGACACACACAAGGTGAGGGGGAGAACGAGGAGGAGAGAGATAACGCTGGGGGACAGATAGAGACAACACTAAGGGGAGGGGAGAGAGAGAGGCAGCATTGGCACATAAAAGTAAATAAAAACAAGAAATGCATTTTTGTTATATCATAATTTTAATTAAATATTAAAAAGCAATTTACATGTGAATATATACAAGTTGAACTTTTTTCCTATAGGGTAGTCTTATATTCAGGCTTTTAGTTTTTTTCCTAAAGGAATATCCAAAGTTTGTGGGGGGGGGGGGTTTCGTCTTATAATCAGGGTCGTCTTATATTCGAGCAAATACGGTAAGTGCCATACAGTATGAGATACTTATTTGAGAATGATTAAAAGAACACAAGTGCGGTCTCATGACGTGGCAGACATCGTTATGTTTAAACAGAACTTCAGTTTGTTTGGCAAACAGAAGAAATACACACATGACGGATGATATAAGGCAGTCCCAGTAACAAACGGTGTTATACTGTATCTATATTTCTGTTTTACCCTACATTTGGATGTCATGATTTAAAGATATCAGGAAGCGGGTTTCTGATCTTATATAATACCATTCATTACACTCAGCACTGTGTACACTGAGGTTAGTTTACACAAAGGGTGTGCATATTATCAAATTTTGCGCACACTGTGTTTTTGCATTTAATGATCCAGGTTACGCCTTGGCACATGGCATCTGTAAATATTAAATGATAAGTGTTACAAATCATATATCTAGTCCCTTGTACATACACCAATCCGTTAACATGAAAATGTGTTTACTCACACAGGGAATTTGTAACTTGATGTGGTCCCACAACTCTCAGTGGGTTAAGCCCATAGCTAACAAGAAGGGGAAGGGACTGTATGCAGTAAAGCCTTGGCAAGTGAAAGGTTGAATGTTTCTTGGAGTGGGTAATTACATGTATTCATCATTTAGTCTGGTCAGCTCCCTGGATACTGTTTGCTGTGCAATTCATTGTCAGACAAGCTACATGGAGCTGACTCTGTGGGTACCCACACAGGTCACAGCAGCATACATTCTAAGGATGTCTCATATTAATAGTCAGTTCTGATTCCTACACTCAGTGGGAGCTCTGTGTAGGGAGCTCTGTGCCACATTACAATGGAATCCATGCCAAATGCAGAGTTACACAGGTTCTAACAAGACTACACCAGGTTATGAATTAACAGGATGTCGCTGAAGGTACAGGTCCTGATGAAATTATTTCCAATGTAAAAATGCAGGAGAACAGTAATGTTTTTCATAGTAAAAAAGTGCATTTCACATACATTAAAAACACATACGTCCCAACATTGCCCGCCAGCGAATCGGGATGCTGGGGGCGTAGTATGGGGTAGGTGCATGTCAGAGCTACCACAGAAGCGCCGCTGATGCTGGCAACTGACCTACCAAATCGGGACATGCCACCTTTTTGTCAAAAAAATACTGGCCATGCTACTACCTCCATAGACTTGGGACCAAGCCAATTTGTTACCGGCCTGCCGGTAAAATACTGGCCAGGTGGCAACCCTAGGTACAAGCTGGTAAGAAATAAAGCCTTGGAAGGTTGTTTTTTTGGGATAGACTTTTATGTTTGAGTTCCACTCGGTTTCTCTTGTGTCTTGAATATGTTATTGCTGCCCTGCTCTTGAATATTCCCTTCTCCAACTTACTAGTAATGTTTGAAAAGAACCCTTCAAATTATACCCTATGGCAGAGGCGTCCAACGTGCGGCCCGCCTGAGCTCTGCTCCGGTAGCCACACCTCGAACTGCACACCACACGAGAAGCTGTGTCGGGGAACGAAGTTCCCTACACGCTCTGTGTAGGGAACTTCGTTCCCCGATACAGCTTCCCGTGCAGTGTACAGTGCACAAATCCCCTCCTCTACCCTGCGCATGAGGTCAGAGGGAGGGAAGAAGCGCACCGGGAGTCCACAGCCACGTGTGTGGGGTAAGTGTATGTATGTATGTGAGTGTGTGTATCAATGTGTGTGTGGGTTAAGTGTATGTATGTATGTGAGTGTGTGTGTATAAATGTGTATTAGTGTGTGGGGTATGTGAATGTATGTATGTGAGTGTGTGTATCAATGTGTGTGTGGGTTAAGTGTAATGTATGTATGTATGTGAGTGTGTGTGTGTGTATAAATGTGTATTAGTGTGTGGGGTAAGTGTATGTATGTATGTGAGTGTGTGTATCAATGTGTGTGTGGGTTAAGTGTAATGTATGTATGTATGTGAGTGTGTGTGTGTGTGTATAAATGTGTATTAGTGTGTGGGGTAAGTGTATGTATGTATGTATGTATGTATGTGAGTGTGTGTATCAATGTGTGTGTGGGTTAAGTGTATGTATGTATGTATGTATGTGAGTGTGTATAAATGTGTATTAGTGTGTGGGGGGTAAGTGTATGTATGTGAGTGTGTGGGGTAACTGTATGCAGTGGTGTATCTTGATTTTGTGCTGCCCTAGGCAGACAAAATCCGGGCACCCCCCTACCCAAGCTGCACACCCACGTTACACACCTAAGACATGCCCCATCATTCAGACTCACATCAAGCTCATACTCCCATCACACTCAGTCACACACTCCTACTCCCATCACGCACACTCTGACTCCCATCACACTCAGTCACACACACTGTCTCCCATCACACACACTCTGACTCCCATCACACTCAGTCACACACACTGTCTCCTATCACACACACTCTGACTCCCATCACACTCAGTCACACACACTGTCTCCCATCACACACACTCTGACTCCCATCACACTCAGTCACACACACACACACACACACACACACACACAGTCTCCCATCAGCACTTACCTTTCCCTGGCAGGCAGGCAGCATGGTCCCTCCATGCTGCCTGTTCGGCTTCCCGGCGATTGTGCCGACAGGTCACGTGACCGGGCGTGCGTATGACGTCAGCGCGCCCGTCACGTGACTGTCGGCACTTCCTTGTCGGCACACTGCACGGAGAGCCGAACAGGCAGCACGGAGGTTTCTCTGTGCTGCCTGTTCGGCTCCCCATGCAGCCTGGCAGGCAGAGCGTTGGTGAGGGGGGATCTTCCGATCCCCTCTCACCTCCGTCTCTGCCTGCAAGCGCGGTGGTTTTTTTTTTTTTTTTTAAAGGGCAGGATTTTTTTTTATTTTTTGAATTTTTTATTTTTCCAGTGCTGGGGGGCGCTGCCGCCCCCCCCAAAATTTGCTGCCATAGGCATCCGCCTAGGATGCCTCGCGGTAAATACAGCACTGACTGTATGTATGTATGTATGTATGTATGTATGTGAGTGTGTGTGTGTGTATAAATGTGTATGTGTGTGAGTGGGGTAAGTGTATGTATGCGAGTATGTGTATAAATGTGTATCTATGTGAGTTCATGTTAAGTGGGTGTGGGGTAAGTGTATGTGAGTGTGTGTGTATAAATGTGTATGTGAGTGTGTATGTATAAATGTGTATGTGTGTGGGGTAAGTGTACGTGAGTATGTGTGTACAAATGTGCATGTGTGTGTGGGGTATTGTGACTGTGTGTGTGGGAAGGGGGGGGGGGGGTAAGTGTGACTGTGTATGCATGTGTGTGTTTGTAGTTAATGTGACCACTACACATTAGTGTAAAATATATATATATATATTTACATACACACACATGTATATAATTATATTTATTATTCTCTGAATGAATGAAAAATGAATGCGGCCCACGCACGCATACATTTCTAGCGAAGTGGCCCTTTGCAGAATAAACTTGGACACCCCTGCCCTATGGTCTATGTGCGAAAAAAAAAACAGACTTGGGAGAAATCATTTTGTGAAGCCACTGCTTCACTGAGACAGTCTATGTGTCAATCATGTATCATGATGGGAATGAGGAAGGTATTTGCAAATTGTAATGTCAATGAAAAACTGGAGTCAAGCCATCAGACAGTTTCAAAACTGTGGTCATGCTATCAGACAGGATTTGTCACATATGGAAAGGTATAAATGAATGCTAATGCCAATAGTTAGGAGTGAATATGTATGCGAATGCTACTGTTAGGAAAGAGACAGTAAGGTGAATGCCTCTGCTAATGCTAATATAAATAACCTCAGTAGTATGACACTGTAGGAGTGCACACAAGATGTTGGCACTGTAGTACAAGAAGGAGCACAGAATATGCTGAAGATAAAGGAGTGCCCATACAAGTGACTGAACATTTCAAAACCTTCCTGTCTGCTGTGTGACACTCCCTTAAAATTCCAGCTTATATAACTGTTCACTTTACTGAGAGATATTTTTCTCCTGATACAACCATTAAACATTTGACTTTATTAGACCAGTTATGGCAAACCTCTGAAATTGGTGCAGTTATACACTACATTTCTGGCTGAGCACCAAGGAAATGTAGTCTATAACAGATATCACGGGTCTGCCATCAGCGATCACTGACCTTTGGTTATTTTCTTTTAAAGGAATAAAGCTTACATAATATAAAATCTTTTTTTTTTTGGATCGGAAACGAAGGAACTGAACTGTCTGCCTTGTTTCCGGGGGGACTGGCATATCGGCGGTAAGGAGCACTGCTCTCAACCAACATGAGGGTATTACGGGAACTGAATGTTATTGTGACCAGGGTAAGTGTAAATAAATGTAATCAGCTTCAGTGCAGGTATGTGAATTTACTAGTAAATGAAAACTGAAATTAGGTATTAGGCTAGTCATACTGTCCGTAGAGCAGTGCACGACTTATATGCAGCTTATTATACTCTTTGATTGTATAACCTGTTAGGTCAAGAGGACACTGCAAAGTATGACTGTTATAATGCATATTAACAACGTTTAAATTAAACTGTAATCACTTACCTGTTGATGTCCGTCTTTGCAACTTGCCTGCAGGTTAGCATCGGCTTACTACATTTTGCTTTGAATTTCTCCCATAATGGAGATCAACAACGCATAACATAATAGGCAAGAAGGCATCCATTAAAGAGACACTATATATGTATATTTAAGGGACTCAATCTCTTTTGAGCTTTTTGTGTAGAAACACAAGTGAAAAATTGTGGATAAACTGGCAAGTACTTTTAATAGTAAATGCCAACTTATACTGGCAGCTGAAGCAGAGTATATTGGATGCTAGAGAATGTCTGATCGGGGTCTGCCAGGTCCGGTTGTCTCTTTGCTAGTTCTTTTTCACATGCCACTATCTGAGTACCTTCATTACATGTGTGTTTCTATGTCAGAAGCACAAGTGAATAAACCTGTTTAGAGGTTATTTAAGTCACAGGTTATAAACAGGAGGCACCACAGACACATTTTTTCCTAATCTTTGCATTTGCTTGCAGTTCTTCTCTGCTAGCACATTGTATAGATCATTTTTAATCCCTACGTTCACAGTATAAACAGTGTTTAGGTGACAGAGTTCATTTAACCATTTAAATTAATGAATTGTGTAATTTTACAGAGGTTAAAATACACCGTACCTCTCCAGCAGTGCTCCCTGCATGGGGAGGAAGCCCGACTGATATGAGCTGTACAGTGCACTGACACGTAGTTGCCAACAGCCCTGAATTTGCTGGGACAATCAAATTTTTTTGGGGGGGTTCTTGTTCCGTCACAGACTAAATGTGAGTACATGAGCTCCAGACATCTAGTGTGTGTACTTGGTAGCATAGGAGATCCTACTGTTAACAAGAGCAAGTTTATCACAGTCCACACAATTTATTATTTTACAGCAACACATGAAGTGTCTATATAATCAGTGCAGCTGCACCTGCAGTAAACATGCAGAGTAATCACTGGGGAGGTCTTGAGTCAAATATTGAAAAATGTGATTTATGCAGAATGCCCGAGTCAAATCACACTGGGAAAAAGCCTGTGCATTATACAAGCAGTGATCTTCATCTTTCCGCTAAAGTACGTTTGGGGACTAGACTTTCCCTTTAATACTGCAGGGTAATACATTATGAAACACTGCTCCTTTAGGCTCCACCCACTCAACTTATTCACAAAATGTTGCTGACCGATAAACTCTTTCATGTTTACAGGCGTGCAGCACACAGCAAAGTGTTCCAATTATTGCAGCCAAGCACCCATTTAAAGTGGAAGTGAAGGCTGGAAAAGTATATCCATGGTGTACCTGTGGATACAGCAAGAAACAGGTCCGTATAGAATATTGCTCTTCTTCTTGATGAATATTGCTCTTCATCAACCAACATCTAAGGGTCTACTCAATAAAGAGAGAATTTCATGGAAATGTAATGTGAATTTAAAACTTAAGGCCAAAGTAGCTGAGTTAAATAAGATTGTCCCATTCATCGCCATTCCTTGCAAGTAATGGAAGCCAGGAGTAGGAAGATTTGTTAGGCCATTTTTTATTTTTGGTAATTATCTAGTTTACAGAATTAAAATGGATTTATTATACAAAAGTTGGAAATTAACTCTATTACTCAATACATTTCTGAATTGTTAATGTAGTTTATAATAATTTATGGATTATTCTTGCAGATCTGCAAGTAAATGTTTTACATTTGTCTGAATGATTGGAGAATAATTTCAATGTGGTGTCCTATAAATGTTCTACATAACATTTATCCAATTAAATATTGGATCTGCTCCATGGTGCCGCCGAAATGATCCACTCGGAGTGTGACGGTCCCTCCCGTCACAGCACAATGGGAACTACATTTCCCATGAGCACTTACTTTGAATGTACAGCGCCCAGGAAGGTGACGAAAAGGAGCATCGCAACTGGTGCTCCAGGAAGGAATGAGTATCCCTTATCTGAACTGACTTATATCCAAAGACATTTTTTTGTATTTTGGATCTTGTGATAAGGGATACTCCACCTGTAGGAAATATTTTTCTTTTACCTTTGTCCTTGTTCATTTTATTTCTATTACCTTTTAGCCTTTCTGTGATGGTTCCCACCGGACTGCAGCGCCTGGCCTTTCACCAGTGCGATTCACCCCTACTGAGGACAAAAAAGTATGGCTCTGTGGCTGCAAACACACCAAAACTGCCCCATACTGTGATGGAACACACAAAGAGACTCATATCCAGAACTGGGTTCCAGAGTCTACTAAATAATGACCTACATATGTATCTTCACACAGGCAGGGGAGCTCAGTGCAATAGCTCTGTTGTGAAAGAATTCATGTGCCAATTAAACTCTTTGCATGCCAGTTGTGTATACTGATCAGGTCTCTGAAAATCAAACACTTAATGTAGCAGTGATTTTTTTTGTGTGAGATATGTGGAAGCTATTTAATTAACTTTAGGAACACTCCTTAATTAAATTAAGGTTTGCTGGAAATGAAAAGACACTTTTTATAGAAATGGTTCTCCAAGCTGATCCTCTAGCTTCATCACAAGCTGTTAGGATTGCCAGGTGGGGGGTTTTGTTGGCAAATATCTATTACTGTCATCTTTATAACATACATGCTAAGTACCGACCTCTGAGAGTCTCTAGAGCTCTGTAAATGTATGTTCTCATGGCAGGTTGCTATACCTAATTTGTGATGATGTGAAATAGTTAACAAGTAAAGTTAATGGGTGTATTATTAAATATGGAATTATTAATATTTACATGCACATTCATTTACCTGCATGTACAATTCAAATAATGTTACATTATAAACACCATAATAGTTCAGGGGGCAGGAGGGAAATTAAAATAATATCATATATCATATATTTAATGGCAAGATTGCCATTTTACATGTGTATTTTAAATGTAAATGCTATAAATGAAAGAATAAAGTGCCTTACTGAGCCCTTTTTGCTTGTGTAGGTCTATTAAGGAGCAGATATGTTTAGAATCTTGCATCAGATGAAGGAAGTTCCGAGATATCTGCCCCATAATAGTGCAGTAGAAGTGGAGTGGGCTTAATAGCATACTTTTATTTGTATTATTTAATTAAAGCATCTATACTTAAAATGCTTACACTTGATGCAATCTTTTCAATGAAACATAATTATTTTGGCAACAGTTGTCCTATGATGTTGTCCTGACTCTTCAGTGTCAAAACTGATCCGGAACATAGTGTGATGGTGTTCTGTGCCGTCTTGAATAAAATGTACATTACTGAAAACCTCGTTCCAATAAGTGATTGATTTGTACTAATAATAACTACCAAAAAAGTGTTATTTAATTGAGCACCTGTTTCATTTTCTCTGTTCAAAAAATGTTCAAAGCTATTTTTGAGACTGTCAGATTTGGGTGCCGATAGTCTGAAAAATAGCTTTAATCATTTTGCCTCCCATTACTTTCACAGTGGTAAAGAATTGACCATGGGGTATTAGTCAAACCCAGGGGTGCCGAATTTGGCTCTCTCTCATAATTAAAAGTTGACCTGCTCGAGCTAATCTCAAATTTTAGTTAACAGATCCAAGAGTAAACTTGTAAGTAGAGCTCTCAGTATCTTATCAGTGTGTTTCAATGTTGCAACCTTTTGTTGCCCCCATCTCAGTGTTCCCCTCCGTGTACTCTACTTATATCAATGTATGATGATGGTGACAATACACTCAGAGGCTCCAGAGTGCCATAGGTTCACCATCACCAACTTAGGGGATGACTTTAAATAACCTTGGAACAGGAAACATTTCAAGCCAAAAACAACACTTTGCAAGACTTTATTAATATACACAGGAAGAGACACCCCACAACCCTAAAATCCCACCCACACCAGAGACAAGTTGTTTTGGGGGGCAGGGTTAGTATTAAGACAGGAACCCTCTTGTGCCATATTATTAAGGTTACCAAATTTCGTCTTTTATACATAGGCATTAGGAAAACATTTCAGCAAAATCAATGCAGTATGAATTTTATTCAAAAGAACGCATATCTCCAAAGCAACCCAATCAGCTATATGCATTGTTTATCAATAGGTCTTATTCTCCACCAGAGTTGGTCCTGTAAACATGACTAGAAATAGGTAACCTTTAAATGGTATATGTGGGCATGTGTGTCGTGTTGCGGCTAAAAGTTTTTCTATGTTTGCTTTTAACCATGCTGAAAATGATCTGAGATTGCCTCTGTGCTTACTATTTACCCAGCAGGGCTGAATGTGAGGACACCTTCACCATTTACATTATTTGTTTTGGTGGTATAATTCCCATTTCAAGGGACTGTATCACCCAAATTCAGATTTTACTGTGAATATAGACAATATAAAATGACAAAGATTAGGTTAGCAAAATTGCAAGCAAGTTCCTAAATTAAGAGAAATGTGCAGCTTGATATGCAAATAAACTGCTTTTCAGTGGGGAAATATGTATTTTGCGTGTCATAAGCAGGGGACACCAGACACATTTATAAAATACATTTCTCCTAATTTAGGCATTTGCGTGCAATTTTGCCAACATAATGTATATATCATTTTTTATTCTCTACATCCAAAGTAAAAACAATTTTTAGGTGATAGTCCCTTTAAGCAACTGTCCTTTAAAAGGAAAGCATGATCACGTGAAATAGGTTCCCAATCAAGACCACCAAATTTCACAGAATTAGCATCTCCATGGAAAAAGGACTGTGTGAGTTACATCCACACTATTATTTTATGGAAGGAATCTTAATTCTGCAACATATTCAGAGCTCCTCTTCACTCAGTTTACAAACATTTTGTAACAAGAAAGGAGATTAAAATGAAGATTGATGCATAGGGAGGGCCTGCATTTACTTTTGAATGTCCTGCTTCTCCCCACTGACTTTTATAAATTATAACCAAAAACATTACAAAAAGGAGTATTGGCCAGGAGGTGGGATTAAATTACTCTTGTTTTGTCCATAGAAAATAAGAAAGTCCTTCTTTATATTTACATATGTATAAAATGCTGCACAGATATGTGGTTCAGGTGAGAGGAGGTCCAGGCACCCCATTGAGTGTTACTTTGCGTCCTCGCCCAGCAGAATGCCCATTGTGAAGGGCCGAGGCAGGAGGCAGCTCAGTATTGGGGCTTGGAGAACCCTGGCATGGTGTTGCTGGGCTGGGTAAGGAGGATGAGGTGGATGGTATAGGGGCTGGGCTGCTAGCCTTGTCACTAGCAGATTCCCCCTCTGATGTAGCGCCACGGTTGGACTCTTGAGGATTTCGTGGACGACTAAACCGTAGTCTTTTGCATGTTGGCTGTACCCGGTACTTAAGGGGTAGAGGGCCAGTCTGTGGGAAGAATAAAACATGCTGAGTAACCATATTATTTCCATGTTTTAGCATGAATCAGTGTCAAGTTTATGTTCCCCAAACAAATTTATCCAATTATCTAGTGTAATAGAATAACAAGGGATCTTCAGCAGGAGGTGAAAGCGCTATCATCCTCCCTACCATTCCGATGGTGCGGCAAACGCATTAAGTACTTAGGGATATGGCTGACCAACAACACCGCAGACCTATATGCCCAGAATTTTCCACCCTTACTGACAGCTATCCAAAAAGACCTCCTCAAATGGTCCCCTCTACATATATCTTGGACAGGCAGAATAAATGCTCTAAAGATGAATGTCCTCCCCAGGATACTGTATCTATTACAAACTATACCGATTAAAATACCACGAGCTTTCTTTGCCTCTTTACGTCACATCTTCATCAAATTTACCTGGGCAGGTAAACAACCCTGCATAAAACTAGACTTGCTTACTCAACGGAAGGACAAAGGGGGACTGGGTATGCCAGACATACGTATGTACTACCATGCCTGCCATTTGCAACGTCTCCTTGACTGGACCTTTCGACAGTCAGATAAACCTTGGGTGGCAGCGGAAGGTGCAATACTAGGATTCCCTCCACGACACCTCCTATGGATCCCACCCCTACATGCGAAACGGCTCGCTAGCACCCACCCATTGATCTCGACATCTCTAGCGGTTTTTCACTCGCTTCATAGAACACACAGACTGACCACTTACCCATCTCCCCTCACCCCCTTCCGACACAACCCAGATTTCACGCCAGGTACACACTCTGGTCCCATCCTGGACACGACCTTGCAGGACCCTGGCAGACTAGCAGATTTCACAACTGAAGGACGAGTAAAAGCCCTACGTGACATAATATCGGACCGACCACTGACACTGATGGACCATTTTCACTACAAACAATTCAACAGTTTTATTAACAATCTCCCGTTGTCCCACCAGCTTCACAGATCCACAACTGATTTCGAAAATTAATGCACAGGAAACGATATACCTCCACACAGCATATCCATTCTTTATAATTTACTACTCACATCAACCATGCCCACCCTTCCGAGGTTCGTTGGGAACTGGGAAAATCTTCTCCAAATCTCACTAAGCAAACCCCAATGGGAGAAGATTTTCACCCTCACACACAAATCCTCTACAGATAATAAGATGCAAGAAATGTCCTATAAACTGTTATCGGGATGGTATAGAACTCCCACTTTGCTCCATAGAATTTTCCCCGACAAACCCGATCTTTGTTGGAGATGTGGCACGGCACAGGGGTCATTATTACACATCTGGTGGGAATGCCCCACAATAATCCCTTTTTGGAAGCAAATTCAAGCATGTCTTCCACAATTCACTGATGACCCCCCCGTGCTTCACCCCAGCTGCATATCTACTTCACCACACAAAACAGCCTATACCCACATACAAGAAATCAGTTCTGAAACACTTACAGAATGCCGCTAAAGCACTAATCCCTCTCCATTGGGGCCAACCCACCCCCCCCCCCCCCCCCCCGTCCTTCCAAGAATGGATCCAAGCAGTAGAAAAGATACGCACAATGGAGGAACTGTCCTCCTAGGTGGACGATAAATCCGACAAATATATCAACATGTGGTTTTATTGGCTCCAGTTCCTGGAACACCACAAGACTATCTCGCCCGTTTCATTCAGCTGAGTGCACATGTCGACAGGTGTGGGCTCGCTCCAGATTTTTTCTTTTAATTTCTAATGCATGTTTCCTTCGTTCCCAATCTGATCCCAAATCCCACATATTTTTTATTTCCCAGCCCAAACTCCATGTTATCCCCTAACCGAATTTTTCTAGAATTTTAAAGGTTTTTCCTGATGACACTATACCACACGTTCTATGTTATGTCTGCAAAGGTCAAGATATCTTACCCAAATGCTTGTATATAAGATATTATATTGTATGTGAGGTATCACTTAGAACCCTGTCAAACCGTTATTTATTGAACTATTTCAATGGTGGTAGTACTCGCCTGCTGCGTCAGGAGGAACCCACATTCCATGTTGCTGTTCCCCTACCCCCCCCCCCCCTATATATTTTACTGTATCCCATTCTCACCCCCCCACCACCCATAAATATTTTCAATAAACATTGATTTACAAAAAAAAAAATAATTTACTACAAAAAAAATCATATAATATGATGAAAAATTTAAAAAAAACCACTTTTTCTAACTTTGACCTAAAATATAATTTACACAAAGAATAACAAGGGATCTTGTTACAAAATATGTGACCACATACAATCTGATTGCAAAATGAGGTGCTGGAGTTATGAGGTACTGATACTGGCACGTAGGATTTTCTCCAAGCCCACCACACAGTGGTATTTTGTTTTCAATATCCCATTACTGAAAAAGGTGTGTTCAGAAGATGTATAAGTTAATATCAACTGAGTATAGGTACAGTAACCGCATTGCTGTGCTTCACATAATGTCCATAAAACTGATTCTAAGAAGTAATCTCTACACAAGTTTTCTTTGGCTAAGTAAGTGTTTCATTCAGATCAGTGCACCTATTTGTACAATTTACAATATGAGATGTTTGAGTATTACTTACCCTTCCCCAAGGATATATGTATGCAATGTCCATGAGCGTATAATAATCCTTTAATGGCTCCTCTTCATACAGAATCTCTACCTGCAGATAAAAACACAATTAACCAACAATTGGGGTTTTTAAACTGTAGCAGTATGAAATTTGTTTGCTGCCATGTGTACATAGATACATCCCATTGTTGGAATGTCAGGGCCTTAGACAGCCAAAGCATGTCCAATATGACGATTATTCTCAAAATTGTGCACCGGAGAAAGTAAGTGTCCTAGTGCTTGGTTTCTCCAATTCAATCAATTTGAAACCCTTGGTCACCTGACATTTAGGCCATGTGTTACCTTTGGTGACACAGGCTGTTTCATGCACTTCTGCAGTTTGTGTTTAGATGTAATTTTCCTTGCTCACTTACTGTACCCACACAAATTATGTTGTTTTTGTCGGCACTTTCTTTAGATACCATTATTTTGAGGGAAAACACTTTCTAAATTTTACTTAAAATCTTTTACATATCTACAACTTCTAATGAAAACACATGCTAAACAGATTCTGATATTTGCTGCTGGCAGCGATCAACTATAGTTGTCAAAGCCAAGCACTAGCTTCAACAGCTAAAAACATCTGATTGCTGTGATTGGCTGTCACTGGGATCAGATGTTACGGAGTGGTCCTCAGCAGATATGGCTGGATGCCATGGCAGTCCTGAACTCAGCCATGCACTTTCAGTCTGATCGTGGTATGCCAGAGGGCATACTGCATTTGGAACTGCAGGATATGCCATGCACATCCTATGTCACCAAATGCATATAAAAGGTTTGCCACAAGCAAAATACTAGCTTTTGGTACTCATTCACTACAGATCCATTGAAATTAATTGACCATGTACGATTTTCAAATAGGGTTGTTAAAAAGGAAGATGTGATGAATTGATTTGCCTTTATATTTTGTCACTCCTGTAATGGCTACTTTTATAATTGCATACCAAATAAAATAGATTTTACTTACTTTACATGTTTTTCTCTGTAAAACATCATTGCTGAATGTGTTTACGGTTACTCACAGTGTTGTAATCAACTTTTTGAGGATACAGGGTGCAGAATATATTGGCACAATGCTTATAGATTTAAGTGATCATGGGTACGAGCATTCAATGAAGTAAAGTAGGGAATATAGCGTAAACAATGTTTGTTTTATTTAGAGCTTTTCTACCTGCCCAGTGCAACTGCATGTCTGGCAGGCTAATGGTCAAAAACATTATATTGGCCACTATTAACCAGCAACACCAAGGTAAATGTCAGTGTATGATCCATATAGGATCTGAACAGCACTAAAGAATCCACACTGATGGAAGAAAAAAAACATCTAAATAGTGATGTCTGTAATCATGTTCCAAAAAAGGAACAAAACTGTATGCAGTATGGTTTCAAATATTATGGAATGTAAGTAGTAGCTTCATTTACCTTTTCTTCATCTGTGATTGGTTGAGTGCATATTTAGGACTGAATTCTGCCAGCAATAACTGCCAGTCATACTTTGTATTTATTTAACATCTATGCTGTGGTATTATATAAAATAAATATAGCATGCCTGCAGTACGGATTCATTTTACCTATGAATTTGTGCAGCTATGGTCACTTATGTTTTTTTTCTGGCTCTTTTTTGTGCTACCATATACCTATGCAACAGAGGTAGATCTTTAAATGATAAATTTGTCTGGCATATAAATAAGGAATATGCAATTTCTTACATGCTTAATCAATTTTCTTAAACAGGACTCTGATGAAATTTGACAGCCTTCCGACAGGAGTACTATATTTTTAAGATTTACTGTTAAAAGGACCGGCTGTAATGGTCACTCACTCAATGTAAACTACTCATCTGAGCAGGCTGGCATAAAGACGCACACCAATATGCAGACATATTCACTATGGTCGGCAGATTGACCCATGCCCGTGCATACCAGCATAATAATGAGTAGCAGACAGTGGTGGTTGGACTTTCAATAAGATACCATTTTTAAATGTCTTGTTTCTAATTATGATTTTTATGTTAATACAATGCTACTTATATGCTATAAATTCCCCATTTCTGTTGGAAAAGAAACAATCATTAGACATATACATCAAAGTTTTTTTTAATTTACTAAACAATAACGCTAAAAAGTCTTTAGACAAAAATAGCCCATATTTATAAATCTATTATACAATGTGTGGAAGAGATGATAACTATCAGTTAGAAGGGTAATGTCAACTGATTTTGCTTAAATGTTCTTCCATGAAACAAAAAAAGACTATGCAGGGGCCTAACTCATACCTTGTATTTGCTGGGCACATCCATCTTGTTTCTTAAGAACTTGGCAAGGTGAGTAATGGTCATGGCAGCTGGACAACGCAGGAAGCGCAGACTGTTTCTCTGAAAGAGACATATGGCTGTTGAAAGACTTTGTTACAGAGACTAGTGTGGCTGCAGATACACTTTCCAAGGTCTGCATGGACCAAAATTGGATTAACATTTGCAATTAAATTTCTCTCAACCGAAACAAAAAATGAGCTGTAGATGGTGTGAGTAGAATTGCAAACAATGCATAAAATAAGAGAAAATGTGTTTTAAATTCATCATCTGTGGCTTGATATGCAAATGATTACTAGTCAATGGGAGATGTGTAACCTGCATATAAAGCCACAGGTGATGCTATAAGCAGGAGACAGTTTCTCTTCAATGCATTTGCTGGCAATTCTGCTAATAAAATGTATAAATAATGTTTATTCTTTACAATCACAGGTCAAGTAATGTTTAGTACCTTTAAGGTGCTTGAACAGTACATTAGTTTGAAGGGCTGATGAAAAGATATGTTTGGGCATGTATATGTACCATTCACTTGGGGTGAATCATGGACAGATGGTTTCCAAGGAATATTATTAACATTATATAATGAGGACAACAACATGTGTAAAGATGGGAAACATATACCCAGTTTAGCAAGTGTGCTTTGCATATGGGCCTAGTCACAAACCAGGGGCTAACAGCTGATTGGGGAGTATGGAGGTTAAAGTCCTGTCTGTGTAGATAGGAGTGCATCACCTTTCTTGGAGGGGAAAAGAGAGCGCAGCATAGACCTCTGTTGCCAAATCTGATCTACACACCACCAATTTTTATAGAGATACTAGTGAATAGTACAATCCGCAGGTCAGCAGTAGTTTACATTTTCTGCACACTTAAAGAAAATTTGAGATACAGCAACCCTACATAAAGTTACCCTACACAGAGACAAAGCCCAAAAGATTTCTATTTGTCTACCATTTCCTCTCTCCCTTGATGAAACTTCAAAAGTCTAAAGGATCTACTCAATATGCCCCAATCTGGCCAGATCATGGCTAAAAGTTGTATTTCAGCTACCCAATATATATTAAAAATAAACAAAAACAAACCCATTGTACTTTGTTTTACAATTTTGCATGAGAGCCCTATATATATGCAGCATTAAAAAAAGAGACTATACATATAGCCCAAGAGTTTCAAAAGTAGAGAGAATTCTGTACAGATCCAACTCCAAAAAAAAAAAAAAGACGGACTCTCCTATGCACCCATTAATTCAAGTCTCTTCAAAATGTGGGGATTTTAACTGCATGGTCGGCAAGTATTATCCCTGGAATGACTGCTCTTTAAAAGGACAACTGGTATGTTTAATTAAAAACATTGTAAATAGAAATGCTTAGATGAAAGAATACAAATAAAGTACCCCATTGAGCCCTCTTTCTCTGTATAGCTCTATCAGGGCAGATTCCTACACTTTATGGAATCTTTCAGTTAAACATAACTTACATTTTGTACTTTTGTATAATTAACCGCACTTTAAAGCTTTGGTTTACCTTGCCAGTACATGTGGACATCAACACTAACTTTACACTAATAAATCAGTTGACGATCTCTCACCTTCTCCAGTTCTTCACTTTCCATTGACTCCTGAGTCTCATCCCTGACAATGCAAAAACAGCAATGTTAATCTTGCTTATTGACAAGAAAACACACGGCTCTCAGATGATATCTATTTGACTGACAGACAGACAAAGCAGGCTGTGAATGTCTGCAAGCTTACAATGTAGCCTGAATAGGGAACAACTGAATCAAATGGTGCAAAGTGGGCGATAGGGAAAACTCTTATAGGTGACAATAAGGTTAGGTCATTCCTACAGTTGAGGGTTTTTTTTTTTTTTTAATTTGTCTCCAATAATAAAAAGACTGCAGATACTACAGGAAAAGAGGCATAAATGTGCATCAGCCATGGAGGTTTGGCTTTGAGAAGTTGCAGGAAATTTATACTGGCTTGCATAACTTAAAAAAAAGGACCAATTTAACATTTGTGGTCATACTGCAGATAAGTACGTGTATTTATGTATGTATATATATATATATATATATATATAAACTTTATGTAGTTCCCCTCTATACCAAGCACTACTTAAATTGTTGGTGCTGTACAAATACATTTAAAAGGGACTGTATGGTACCCAAAATGCATCTTCTAAATGTTTATGCATATTAATGTGCTTTCAAAGTACTTTAAATGCATGTCTATATAATCAGTGATGTCTCACTTGTAATAAACATGCAGAGCAGTCACTGGGGAGGGCTCGATATATCAAGTATTAAATATGTGATTTATACAGAATGCCTGCATCAAATCATACTTTAAAAACGCTGAGCACTATACAAGCAGTAGTCTTCAACATGTACCAAAGGGAGTTTGGTAGACTGTACCTTTAATGTAATGTAAAATGCTGTGCTTTCAAAACAGCAAGCATATGTATTGAGCAAGGGGACATTTTTGTTTTTAAATGTGATGGTTCTTCACCATGGTTAACAGTTTATCCTGGTGATGTCACAATGTTGAGCCAAATTATGATTCCTTTGGTCAATATATTTGCTTGTAATTCGGATAGTACAATTACTATTTATGGACACTATTCTCTAATTTAGATTAATAATGCATGCAGCTGAGCTAGTGCCTGAAGATTGTATGTGTTCTTCACTATATACATCATTTAAAATATTCACCTCTAACAGACTAAAAACAACGAAATATAAGCTTTGTGAGGATGGGAAGGTGAAACTATGTAAAATCAGAAGAAGAAGAAGCAGTGATCAGTTAAAAGGCAGCTTTATATCCCCCTACCTAGCATCCTCTGAGAACTGAATGGACAGGCTAATATTTTCTTCCTCTTGCACTGGTAACTCCCCGCATTCGGTTGTCTTCTCTGCTTGCTCGGCACTGGAACCATCAATAGCTGAGAACCAAACAGGAGTCATTTTGTGTCAGCTGCTGCATTAATAACAGGTGGTGACTGCCCAGACTGTGCTGCCTGAGAAATCTAGTTAGAGGAATACTTCCCTTCAATCACCGGGTAACACTTACCATCTGCACGAGTATAAGTGGCATAGAAATCCCGCCGTCTTTTCATCTCATCTACGAAACAAAAAATAAACTTACTTGCAATTAATATATTATATCCTTGTTCATACAGTGTCCTAGTAGCTGTGCTTCTGAAATGGTCTAGTCACTAAACTGTGGTGAATGAAATGTGTATAGCAAAATTCAGGCAAACATTGTTGCTGTGGAATACGTGGTGAGTTAGAGGATTGTTTTCCCGCTCAGTGATATTTCAGTGGTAAATTCAGCACAGTTCATTGTTTAGTGAATAGAGTGCGTCTATGTGGAGAGTATCTAAAAAGAAACTGTTTAAACACTTTTGCTCACCAGACAAGCTTTCATCACCGACAAAACAAATAAGATTATTATTCAAAAGCTGGTGAGGCCCTCTAATGCAATGAAGAAAGTACTCCAAAATGCCACCAATGCGCACACATGACTCAATGATTCATTGTATTGTAAAAATAAGTATGGTTTACCTGTAAGGATCCAATATTAATAAATGTAACCTGCATGTCTAATAGTTCTGCCAGGTCCACTGCTTAGGGCAAGAAATAAAAAAAATTGTATAATTTATCCATTAATATATTCATCCATTTATTTCTATGTCTAATAAATCTGGAGCTGTGATCCACGCAACTTATCTCCAAAGCATATCATGGCTTAGAATTTTCAGGACAATTACTGTTAAATATTTGGAGATAGTACCATGATGTGTTTAGAAATTTGAGTTTGCCACATACATACATAGTGCACAGATATCCACCGGATGCCGGCGAGGAGGAACCAGGTCAACTGCATCTATGCAGGGGAACAGGGGAACTGGATCTTATTCTTATAATCAGACCTCTATTTAAAGTCAGGTTATAAGACCTCACCTATAAGACCAGGGGCATTTTTAAGAGCATTTGCTCTGCATAATACCTCGTCTTATATCAAGCAAATATTATAAGAGTTTTTTGTAACTCTCTACAAACAGATCCCTCAAAGAGAACATTACCTTAATATACAAACATTTGTCTCCACTGAAGGCTTTACTGTCTTTTAAGTGCAATTAAATAATACATATTTGAATCACTTTGCTCACCTCTGAAGAGTCCTGGAACAAGTTTATATACAATATCTTGCAATGTTTTGTCCGACCTAAGGAGGAACATCAATAAAAACAACATGAGTCATAACGCTCAATGGTAAAATATTTTAACTATAACCCATCGCTATCATTTTGAAATTGCACATCACACATGTTGGTTTAAGAGAACATTAGCAAATAGACTCATTACACATGTCTTCAAATAGTTTTCCACAATGAGCTCCAATCTAACCATTAAGGAGTTTAGCTATCGTAAATAGAATATGAATGCAAGGAATCATGTTCATGGATATGGATTTGCCAACTGCCTGAGTCAAAGGAGAGGCCTGTTACAATATTTACAGGCTAGCTCCCATTCAATGTGCAGAGGACAAAGCAAGGACACAGATTGGGAATAAGGGAGTGATATTTCATTTGTTTTATTTAACCTGGTAACATCAGCGAGCCAAACGGTTATGTATATACATTAAGTTCGCCGTATGCAAAGTCACATTTCCCATATAAATCTCGAAAAGTATGAAGGGGGAAGAGGTTGCAGGGTAAGAAACCACTAGTTTCTATGTAAAGTTTGTAGTACATATTGTCTACACGCAACAGAGTAACTAGAAATTAAACTTCAAGAGTATCTGTCCTCGTACTTTCGTTGAATGGGTACGAAAGGTTGAATCAGTTAGATTCTTAGAGGATCTGTAAAGGACAATGTACAGGACACGAACACAGGTGGATACCTTGGATCACATACTTGGAAGGCAAACAGTAGCTCTCCTTTAAACATCCATAAAAAGGATGTACGGATTCAAAAGGGAAATATACAGATTATTTAGCGTCATAAAGTGCTTTCTTCTTTTTATTTTTCTTATTAACTGAAGCCACTAAAATTTTATTATAGATGCATTTTTGTTGATAAAAAAAAAGGTTAACATCATTACGTTGATCAATTATCTCTATACTAAATAAAAGAAAAGCAATAAACATGATCAATTATCCTGCCAATGTGACCATTTGATCATGAAATTGTTACAGAAAATACTTTCCTCTCCAAAACAAGTGATTGTGGAATGCTACATATATTTTGTAAAAAAAGGAATTACACTCAATACCGAAGCCAATGCCTGGTAAGTTGAATTGAGGATATATAGAGAGAGAGGGAGACCAGAAGGTCCAGAACAATCACATAACTGACCAAGGCAAATGTCTAGAGCTTGATATTGCATCAACCCAGGATCTGTGAATGGCTATGGTGCAACAGGAAGTAGAAATATATTTATTTTCTAATGCAGAGGGCACAAAGGGGAGCAATCCTTATTCTGCGCCCACTGATAAGGAATTTAGACTTGTGAATAATGTTATGTTAAAGCAGCAGTATTAATAGCAGCAAAAGGTAAACTCAGTGCCAGGTTTAACCAATGTAAAAAGCTGGCAGTGGTTGTGCAGACCAAGTTACTTTACAAAACTAGTTAGTGAAATTCTTCCTTCTATGCACAGGTTAACACTCAGCTATGCTTCTCATCTGAGGCAGAGCTGGTATGGCTGCAGGAGTGAGCTGACAGGACCAGCATTCACTCCAATCAGAGCGGTCACTTGCTGCTCACATTTGTCTGGAGTCTGTCAGGAGCCACTGTCTCGCTCTGCCAGAGGGTAGCTATTTAGGGTTGCTAAACTCATATACATATGCATGAGGTTTCCTTTTAGACCAATTTCTGGATTTGTGACTGCTTCTTACCTGATGCTCAGGAGTGGGCGTCCTTTGTGAACCTGGGAGTCACACATGGGACAAAATTTGTGGGCTTCCAGATACCGCAGGATGCAAGTCTTACAGACTGTGGAAAGACAGATAGGTCAGTTAGGAAATCTACATGGAGGACACTAAACAGTAAAGCTGAATGGGAGAGGGAAGATTATGGGAGAATTTTGTAACAGAGTATGAGAGTAGTGAATAACAAGACCTGAATGTTAAAGTACAACTATCATACAAAAATGAGTGTTCCTAGCGAGCATACGTATAGATTTTTTTTAATTAAAATTTGAGCTTCTTTGAGTATTAATAAAAGGGAGAAATACCTGTGGTTTCCACAGTCAGCTGGATGTCGATGTAATTACTTCCCACCAGTATACGAGTCAAAATAAAGCAGGCTACTAGACTCCAGTCTGACGCTGGGCAATTCAAAAGCCCACACAAACAATAAATTCAAGAAAAGTTGGAATGAGCGGCCAGAGTCATATATTGTAGCCAAATGTGCCAAAGTGAATATCCTGTTTATTGTTAGTAAAGCAGGCAGGTACAAAAGAAAAAAGGGAAGCACAAAATTAACATTTAATCGTCCGCTTATTCCTCATTTTCTTGATTTTATTCTTTCAGTATTACATCTGTATTATCATAAATGAGCAAGCACTATGCTACCACAATGCACTGACCAGGAAGAAAAAAAGTATTATTACGTAATCCACCCATTTGTTGGCCATTTTGGTAGTATAATGTGAAGATTACATTTTACATCCTTCAGAAGAACAGCTGATCTTAACCATCACACGTTTCTGAAATACAGGCCCACTTTAAGGGGGGCAAAAAAGGTTTGTGTGATACTGTGACATCGCAATGTACAGACAATAGGTCCCGAAATAAAGAGATAAATAATAAAGATTTTTTTTTTATACCAGGTTAAAATAGTTTGTTTGTATAATACAGAGGTGACGTAACCGAGGTGAGGGGGAGGGTCAGGTGATGTATAGGATAAGTAAAACACAAAATACAACCAAGACCACTTACACGAATGCAGACATTCTACGATAGTTGCTGCGTCAATGAAGTACCCTCCACATAATGCGCACATCAGGTGCGGGTTAAGTTCTGTCATCTTTATCCGCATAGTTTGATGCATGGCTGTACTGAAGGGAGGGGGATGTGGAGGGACTCTGGTAATACAGAAAAACAAGATTGAGTTGCACACACTAAAGATTAACAACAACAAGACAGGAATGGAACTGCAGTGTATTGCAGCAAGAGTAGATGGATGTGTAAACAGAACAAGGACCTTCGCTATAGCTCTTACTGGAGTAGATGCACAGAGACACGACAGATCAATTGACAGACCGATATATACAGAAATACACTAAACAATAAAGTTGTGTACAGGGAACGATCTATACATACGCAAAGAACAAGTGGATATATTATTTATTCATAAAGAGCCAATATATTTTGCAAAGCAGTGTTATATGGAAAGAGTGTATACAGAAAGGTTTCCAATGTCTAACTTTGATTTACAGATAAGTGTATGCAGCCATCTTCAAAGTCATATCTAATTTCCTCTTAAATAAAAATGAAAATTGTATGACAATGATAAATGTGCAAAGTCAATTGATCAAATTTTTATTAAAAGTATGTTAACTAAAGCATCACTAACACGCTCCACTAGAAACAAATGATTATTTTCAGTTAAAGCATTGTTTTTATTGTGAATGTAGAGCATGCAAAACTATTGAAAATAATCTACACATTGTATTAGCAAAATTGAAAGCAAACGCCTAAATTAGGGGCAAAATATTTGAAATGTGTCTTGAGTCTTCTGCTTATGACATCACCTGTGGCATGGTATGTAAATGACACATTTCCCAATGAAAAGCAGTTCATTTGCATACCGTGCTACAGGTGATGTCACAGTACAAACAATGTTCAGGTAATCCAGTCCCTTTAAGGAGATGGGGCAAAATATGAGTCAATATGCTCATTTGGATCACTCATAAGCTGGGGAGATTACATTCTTGAGTATACTGGTGGTGATTTGAAAGAAAGAGGGAGAGAGTAATGTTTTGACCCACTGCTTCTGAAGTGGTTTCGCGGAGTGCTACAATGTATGTTTCATTTAAGATTTTACTTGGCAGTCCCACCTTCACCTTTTGTAAATCACAAATCCTGGAACGAGAGGTTGGTGTGCATATTACTTACCTATTATTGTATATTAAAGTCCAATAATTATACAAATCTATGCACTGTTACAAGTTGCATATCTGTATTCCAAATACGTTTTATGTATATTCACAAATGTCACCTGTATTTCACTGCACAGAACGTGCTAGGCATCCCACCAGCTGTACTCCTGAAATAACTCAGTGGGTGAGTCAGGCAATAATAGTCATGTTGGAAGAAATCTCCAAATCAGCTAATAGTCCATTCTTGTGCAGTTCAAAGGTTAGTTTTCCACAGATCACTTTTTAGTGAATCCCAGGATTTTATATATAGAAATGTCCTGATTTGGAAGTTGGAACCGTTAGAGGGTGTCCCTCCTTCTGGATGTTATTTGCCTCACAATATTGTGTTTTCAAAGTAACCCTTTCCTATTACCGCTTCCCCCGTAACTCCTGGTTCAGCGGGTATTTTCCTTTTCAGATATACTAGATTATAGAGGCCATTGAGGACTAAAGTTCAACACACTGGATTAAAAATATAGGTCATGCTAATATGACTGAGCAAGCTAACCCAATATGGACCAATGACACCCCAGGTTACCATTAGAATCATATATTTAATGACTATGCCTGTATACACTGGGATTGGAATGTGCACTTACTACATGGTAATTACCATCGGGTAAGAATGTGCGTTAAAGTACAACTAAACTCTATTTTTCACTTGTGCTTCTAAACAAAAGTAAAAAATGTGTTGTCCCTAGTCCAATGATAAACGGTCATGTGTTTTGATGGTCTGGTCAGCGACTGGCCCTCTCTGCTAGGGCTGAGAGAGACCCTCATTTTTGATTGGGGTCAGCAGAGGGAACCTTAACTAGGTCCTCTCTGCTGATCCCATGCAAAAAACAATAGATGTCTGCACTAGTCAAGAGAGACCTGCGCACACTGCAGACCCCAATCAGACGACATGGGCGAACCCCCTCCACTGAATGGCTGCATGCGTGCTGTCACTGTCAGCAGCTGTGAGACACAGCAGAGAGTAAACCAGCAGGTATCTATTAAGATAAGTCAGGTTTACTTGGAAGATGCATGATATGGACCTCTACGTCAGGGCTTGACAAAATTAATTTGATTTTAGGAGCCAGAATTTCTTTTTTTTTTTTAGGAGCCAGACAATCACGCAAACATAAACGCAATTCATAAACACACACGCCTACTTCACATATACACATATATCCAAATGCCGCACACACACCTACTTTAAATATACACATATATGCATCTACTTTACATAAACACAAATATCCAAACACCTCACACACACACACCTACTTTACATATACCCATATATGTACACACACCTACTTTACATAAACACAAATATCCAAAAACCTCACACAAACATCTACTTTACATATACCCATATATACAAACACACACCCACCTAACACAGTCTTTTCTTGTTTTCTTCTTAACGTGTCCCCCCTCCCTGCTGCTTTACCTCACTGCAGGGGAGGGGGACATGCGTGTTGCAGCCGATTTTGCCGGGAAGTCACGTGACCACACCCGACACTCAGACGCGCGTTGCGCTAGGGGGCGGAGCTTGCAGTCTGTGCCATCCGCACAGACTTTACCCTCTTGCGCTGCGAAAAAATGTACAAAAAAAAAATCAGATGGCAGCGGCAAGGGGACCATGAGGCTGACTGCACCCAGGCGCCAGGCGAGCCCTGCTCTAAGTACAGTAAGTTAAAAATAATTGTAATTATCCTTTAATTTATATTTGGTAACAAAAATGTGTGAGAAAATTTTACTTTTACCATTTAACGGTATGCAAAAATGTGGAAGATGTGTTAACTGCAATAATTGTGTTTACTATCTTGTAAAGTTCAGGAATACGCTAACTGGCAAAGTGAATACTTGGTTTATGTGAGTGAAACCACCTGTTTACTCACTACTACTAGCAAAAGTGTGCTGTTCACACACAAAAAAAGTACATCTACTGTAGCCAGATATTTTCATGACTCCAGACATGGTACGAATGTTGGGAGTAGGGGTAACCTTCTTGAAGAGAAGGGAAATTAATTGGAAATTGGATATGTTGAAACACGTCGGCAAGGAGAGGGTTAATAAGCATTGGAATTGTGGCTCTATAATGCACAACAGTAAAAACAGTATCAAATACAAGGGTATAAATGTACTTGCCAGCTGTCATGTACACCTGGTATGAAAAGCAGTTTAGTGGTTAATTCCACCACCAGTTAGAGATGTTAAATCCACAATTGGGTTAGTGGTAATAGATGCCAATGGGAAAAATCATACACATGCTCCCACGAGAGTCTTGAAGAAACAAGAGTCTGTAGGTAGGAGCACACAGTTCCCACAAGCAGTACCCACATCACTTGAAGGAGTAAATACAAGCCAATACATTCATGTTTTGTGGAATGAAGTAAATGTGGCTGCTGTAGCATGGAGAAGGTTTGTTTTTCTTCTCTTCATAAAACACATTTTTGTAATCACCTATAATAATTTTGATTAATAAAAATGATTGTAATAGATCGTAGAAAACCGTTTCATTCTTTACTCAGAAGAGAACAGGATTTGTACTGCACTGCTGGACTGAAGGAAGTTACAGACCTAGAACATACATTTGAATAATAACACTATCAATGCATTCAACCTTTTTAAATACAATAGAAATCTCTGACAGCTGGTGACTCCTGTAATAATAATTTCTGGATAATTGCCAACACATGATAAAGGGGCATGGTCCCTCACAACCTTAGATTCTGATGAGTTCAAGGCCAAGTGTACCAAAAGCATCCTCATTTTGACTAACTGTTATATTACATGCAATACAAGTCTGGTGAATGCTATCCAGTTAGGGCCAGCGTTGACCTTTGATTTATAGCAGATATTACCAAACAGTTAGTGAATATTGCACTATGGTGTAATGTCCCAATTCACTGAAGCTTAAATTTGGAGCAAACGTCTATAGAATTCCATTGGTTTCTATGGTTTTTACTACTATTTTAGCACTTTTTCCTGAAACAGCACCAGTTTGGACTTGATAAATAAGGCCCTAAGTGTATAGTCTTCTCAGGCTTTGGTGTCAAGACTGATTATAGTGGGTGGGAGGTTAACACTAGCATCTAACATAGAAACACTGTACAGATCTTACAAATTTTGGAAACTTAATCAAAATATTATTTGCTCAAGGAAAAAAAAAAAATTTTTGGGCAATGTGTGTAATTTAAAACTTATGGTATATATGAATAATAAGCCAACTATAGTGAGTATACACACGTTTTAGCAATCTATAGCCAAGATTCCTTCAGTGTTTTTGTTGCAAGTTAAATCAGTATTTTAGAATAGCTTGGCTTGTAAAGTGTGGAATGTTCAGGGATCTAAGTAATTTTGCAAGGAATGCAAACTCAAAATTATCACCAGCACTTACATCATTAGGATACATTAAACAATCATGCTGCACTGGTCAAACTAAATACACTGGAGCATTTGTGATAGGAAATAAACTGTCCACTATTAAAGAGATGCAGCAGATAAATGATACCAAATATATGATAGCTGGTGTGTAAATACTGGAATGATGTATTTATTTTTCAAATACTGGAGAATGAAAGTAAAGAATCAGGGTAATATTAAGAATCATGATGTATTATAGTGGTGGAAGCAATATGTATAAGGTCATACAAATGACACATAAATATGTAGAATGCAAATATTAAAATGGTCTGCCTAATTGTAGCTTTTGTACAATCTTATCTCCGTGCCAGAGAGCTATAACTGCATTTTCTCTATGTCTAACCAATGTATTTATTGGAGCTTTATACATAAATAAATGTATGGTAATAAACTGGATAGGTGCATACAGAGTATGTTTAACTCTTATCAGTCTGTGCATACCTAATATACAGAGCTGATTAGCACTATACACATTACTATATACATTACACAGTAGTAGAGGCTGTTCACACATTGGCTTATGTAGGGACCCTGTGGTCCATCTGGAAGAGGAGGAGTGGTTTGCTATAATAGTTTCCATTTATTTTTTAACTATCTGTGGATTTTTTAAACATCTAACCTTATATGCACGGATTACTTTCTTTAGAGGGTTTTTTTTTTTTTACAAAGTTAAGTTTAATTATCATTTTGTGCAGATATTTTAAAAAGAAATGCTTGAATGAAATAATAAAAATAAAGTACCTTATTGAGCCCTCTTTGTTCTGTAAAGCTTTATCAGAAGAACACATCTTGATCTGACTCAACAACATGTCTGCCCCCTTCTAGAGCTATATGGAGCAAAGAGGGCTCAAAAAAGGTACTTTATTTGTATTCTTTCATTAAAGAATTTATATTTAAAAAGCCTAAACTTGAACTTGATGCAATTTTTCAATTCATCATAATTTTTTCGGACAGTTTAAATCTCTCATGCGCTGGCACACAATACCAGCACATACGTTACATTTATAAGTAGTTACTCTTATGTCATGGTTCAGTATCCTCTATGCAAGGCCAAAGGTATGAGATAGCCAAAAGATTAAATACCCACTAGAAATGATTACAGGGTGTGACTTAAATGTTGATGGTCAAATAAATCAAAATTGAATACACATGCGGGCGTATAAAGTTCATTAAGTGCAATTTTATGGATTTTTTTTTTGTCTTTTAACCCGTTTAAGACGCTAGGACGTTCTACGCTGTCCTACTTTTCAGTGCCCAAAAAGACACTAGGAAGGCATAAAACGTCCTGAATCTAACAACTCATCGCGGCTGCCCCTGATGAGCTGTGCTCAGATCCCACCTGTCAGATGAGGCATTTTGGTACTTGCGTCTTCTGAAACACAAGTACCATGCATCATGAAGGGGTTAAAATTGTTGTGCATTCTCTATCCAAATAAAATATCAAACCCCCCCGTAATTAAATTGTCTACAAAGACCACATGCAATAGGTAAAATATGAATTCATAAGGCATTATGCTAAAAACCAAGGTTGGCCAAATATATATATTTATGTATATACACACACACATACGCAGCATTATGATTTCTCAGTGTAGTGGAAGAAAGCTTACATTTAAAAATATTATAAATATTTTAAAGTTTAAAAAAAATGTTAGTTATGTGGGTAAAGGTTACAGCTGTATACCTGACCAGATATATATATATATCCATCCATCTTCCGGTCAGGTATACTGCTGCAACCTTTACCCTATACATACATACATACATACATACACACGCGCAAAGACAATAAATATTACAATGCAAATATAAGTTGTAAAAATGTATAACCTGACAAAAGGTTCCATGAGAAATTAAAATATGGTATTGTTGGATGTGCAGCTATCAAGAATTGGATATTCCAGTAATACTGAACACTGGCCTGCTTTTTATTTTAGAGTTTGTATGTGTTTTGTAAACATGACACATGCCTACTTGTACAAGCTCTATTTGTGTGTGTTTGTATGCACATAGCATGTAAATAGAAATGAGTAATCAGCGATTTCTGTAAATAAACATAGTGGGTTTGTGTGATCAATTTCCATATTCAAGCGGTATTTTAACCACCCATGGCCGGGTGTAAATGAGCTGCCAGGAGGGGGCATAAGGTAATTTGACAGTTGTCACCTGCGATTGTTACCATCTCCCCTGGGGATTGGACACATGAGATGGCTGCATGGCTGTGGAGAGAAACCAATGCCCACATGTAATGTGTGGCACCTCTCCCCCTGTCCAGGGTGACAGCCCGACATATGGCACCTCACTCACTTCCCAAATTGCAGGCCACAGAGGGGGAGGAGGGAGGACATGGGTGGCAGAGAGAAATAAACGGGGAAAGAGATTTAATCCCCCTCACTAGGAGGTCGTGCACCACTCATACACACACCAATATGTGGGGGAGGGGTGGTCAGGGGGGCACCCCAAAACAGTTTTCCTTAAATCAAAAGCCTTTTCTTCCCCCGCCCTGGCCGAGACAGCATGCCCACACACAACATCAATCCCAGCTCCCTCCAGACCTCATACCTGACGATGCTGGATCCTGCTCTCTCTGTGGTCCGCCTGTGTCGCCAATTATTCCTCCAAATGTCTGTCTCCCCTGTCTCTCGCTCGCTCGCTCTCTCTCCGGTCCCCGGCTGTCTCACCCACTCTCCCCTCTATTTTTTCTTGTCTCTCCGTCCCCCCCTCCCTTTGTCTCTGTCTCTCTCCCCTTCTCTCTCTTTCTATTTTTTTCTCTCTCACAAAATGGCTTTTTTTTTTTTTTTTGCAGACGAGAAACAGGCCCCGCCCCCGGGTCACGTGACCGCCTCCCTGTGGATTGAGGAGTGGGGGGTTTGGAAAACAGGAGACGGGATGTGTTAGAGAGAGGACAAAGAGTGAGACGATGCCAGACTGGCTGTCTGTACTTGGACCTGCATTTTATATCATCATCATATACCAGTCATAGCTAAGCTTTAGCGCTCCAGCTGCTGTCGAGCACAGGTCCCAAGATGCCTCGGCTGCCTGAGCATCACAGGAGTCGTAGTCCAGAGCAGCCACCGTGATGGAGGGGTGTAATTTGCAATCTGTTGTTCGACCCTCTGGCTCTCAAAGTGAAACCATATTTTTATAAATTTATGTGGTCTCTTGCAGGGTAAACCTTACTCACAGTGTGTTTAGTAGGTTGATGTGCGTGTATTAAATTATACTTTTTTGTCAAAAATAAATGTATATGCGTGTGTGTATATATATATATATATATGTGTGTGTATATATATATATATATATATATATATATATATATATATATATTAAATATAGCACAGTATGCAAAAACATGTAAGTGTGAGCTTTTCCTTTCTGGTCTTTGACATTCAAGTCTAATTCTCACAAATGTACCGTATTTGCTCGATTATAAGACGACCCCCCAAACTTTGGATATTCCTTTAGGAAAAAAACTAAAAGCCTGAATATAAGACTACTCTATAGGAAAAAAAAGTTGTGCTTTTTGAATAAAAAAATTATATAAAAAAATGCATTTCTTGTTTTTATTTCCTTTTATGTGCCAATGCTGCCTCTCTCTTTCCCTTGCCCCCAGCTTTGTCTCTGTCCCCCTCCCTTTGACTCCCCCTCGCCTCTGTCTCTGCCCCCCTCCCTCCCCTTGTTGCTCTGTCCCCCCCTCCCTCTGTCTCTTCCTCCCCTTGTAGCTCTGTCTCTTCCCCCCTCCCTTCCCTTGTTGATCTGCTCCCCCTGCCTCTGTCTCTTCCCCCCTCCCTCCCCTTGTTGCTCTGTCTCTTCCCCCCTCCCTCCCCTTGTCGCTCTGTCCCCCCCCCCTCCCCCTGTCTCTCTGCCCCCCCCCCTCCCCCTGTCTCTCTGCGCCCTTCCCCCTGTCTCTCTGCCCCCTCCCTCCCCCTCACCTGGAAGTCGATCCCTGGTGGCTAGTGGGGGCAGCCGGGGGATGTATGCACGATACGTGCAGACATCCTCCATGCTGCCCGACACGGCAGTCTATTATGACGGACAGCTGGTGGCTAGTGGGGCTGCAGAGGATGTCTGCGCGATGAGCGCAGACCTCCCCTGCTGCCACCCGGCACGACCGCCGGGACTTCTGTGACGAAGCCGGAAATACCCGGCTTCATCACAGAAGTGCCGGGCGGTAGCAGGGGAGTCTGCGCTCATCGCGCAGACATCCCCTGCTGTTAGAGAGGGGGATCCAGGTCCCCTGCAGCTCTGCTGGGGACCTGGATCGCTGTTTTATAATCTGACCTCAATTTGAGGTCAGATTATAAAACGACCTCGATTTTAAGAGGAGGGGTATTTTTCAGAATTTTTTTTCTGAAAAAAACCTTGTCTTATAATCGAGCAAATACGGTATAACTAAACTGTGCAAACATCATGCTCAAGCCTCAATCTAATAGTATGGTCCTAGTCTGTTGCCATTGGATGTTACTGGGTCTACCCAATATATACCAATTCTTTCCAATTGGTTTGGGTTGGCAAATCTCCGAAATGTGGGCCCTCAGTATCCCTGGTGCTAACTTGAAGTTTGGGTCATTTAGGATCTAAAACCATTGGAGGCATTTGGATCGGGATATTTTTCGCCATGAAAACCATAGTTTTTCGGTCACCTATTATGTATCGATCACCCCCAAGCATTCTCTAAATTTGGTTAAGATAGGCGGAATTTGACCATTTCAGTTCTAAAGTACACTACAAACTAATTTAAACTGCTTTTTTTTTAGTACCGGAAAGATAGTAGAATATTGCATTTGGTTTACTATCAATGACCCTCTCTACATATCCAATTTACACATATACATCTAATTGTACATGCATGTACATATTGATATATACAGGGCTGGTGCAATGATTTTTATCTATACTGAAGGAGGTGCATTTTAAGATTAGATTTGTCACTACACAGTGAATAGTTAATTTTGAGAGATTAAATGTTAATCTCAACTGTAACTAACCTTTTAGCAAATAGACTCCACTTTAAAACAATCATTGTTATAAGCTTCCATGTAAACTACACTATATAAATAAAGTATAATCACCTTTACCTGATTCCAATGTCCACCTGGCCAGGTGGCTTGGACAAAAATATATAGATAGAAGACCAGACACCACTCACAGAACTAAGCCCAGCACCCAGATTTGAAAAGGAAGATCTCTCTGGTGCTTGGTAAATAAAACACTTTACTAAAATAAAATATAAATGGAACAGTAACCACTTCTAAAATCACTTTTGGTGGGCAGGAATATCTCTTCTCTTTGATTTCCTGGGATGTTTTGGACTTTAAGGATTTCAATGGTCTTCTGGTGTCAAGGTGGTAATAAAATCCTCTCCTTCCTTTGGTGAGTTAATTATAATAGTACTTCACTGGAAGTATCTTCACTGGAAAGCCCCATCTATATTTAATACCTTTACTTTGTAATTGTCGAGTCAAGTCCTGGAACTCTCTCCTCTTAGCCATAGCAGCAGCCCTGGTGGGTAGTGGGGGCAGCCTCCGCTGCCGCCCGGCACTTCCGCTGGGACTTCTATGACGGAAGGCTTCCTTCACAGAAGTCCCGACGAACATGCCGGGCAGCAGCGGAGCAGGGGACCTGGATCCCAGTCTTATAGTCAGACCTAGATTTGAGGTCAGATTATAAGACGATCTCAAATATAAGACGAGGGATCTTTTTCAGAGCATTTGCTCTGAAAAAAACCTTGTCTTATATTCGAGCAAATACGGTACTTACAGATTTATTGAGACCCCACAACTGCTATATTTATTTTCCCTATTAGAACAAACAAAGTTACGTTTTTGATTATAATTGTAACGGTCTTGTTCAGGAGATGGACCACAAGTGTAGATGAGGCTATAGGGACACTCACTAAGTACCGTAGGTAGCAAGTATTGGTCTTCACCTTAATGACTACACACCCTTGGTTGAGCCGCCGGTGGTATGTCACCAAGGATTTTGCTGGAACACTTACTACCGGATACTCCGCAAGTGAGCCCGTATAGGATCGTACAGGAAGACAGGCAAACGGAGAGTCAGGAGACAGGCCGGGTCACGGACAGGAGAGATACAGATAAACAGGTCACTAGCAGAAATCGAGGCAGGCGGCGGACAGAGAATAGTCAGGAACAGCAGGGTCATACACAGAATAATCAGGAATGCAGGAACAAACGGATGGAGAAAAGCGGAGTATACAGGGACGAACCGGGTCAGCAACAGATAAACGGAGTCAATCAGGAGTCAAAACGCTAGTGAGGTACACAAGGCACTATCACAGGCAAAGGTAACCTGTGAAATGACTGTTTAAATACACTACCAATTGATCAGGACACACCTCTCATCAATTGGCAAGGGAGTGGTTAATTTAATAAATAGCCCTTTATTAAACTGCGTCTTGCTGGACGCGTGTCTCAGTATCAAGGGATGCTGGGGCTCTCACTCTGAGCCCCAGCCGATGGGATGGCGTCCTCCTGATCCGCGATGGCGGCGGATCAGGAGGAGAAGCAAGGTAGGTGACAATAATTATTTTGATTGATTACCATATATTGGTTCCTTTAGAAGGAATACACCTTTTATTATAAGGTGCTGTGTCCAAGAAACATTTTTTTTTTAAATTCATATCCCTCTTTTTTAGTTAAATATTTGTTGTGTGTGAATAATACTAATATTCGTGTTATACTAACCTTGTTGTTTAATAATTCTGTGATAGTTTGGGCTACATAATACAACATTATAACAATGCCTTGCTGTCACTATCTCTACCCCCCTCCGTGTAGGCCCTTGGTGTTTTTTTAATGGGTTCGGAGACACTTTCTTTTCTTCTTTACCCATGGCCTATACTACTTTTGTATATATATTTCTTTTTTTTTTAATTTGGCATCATTCGGAAGGCAGAATCCAAGTTTTTATCCCTAATTTTTGTAAATTTTATTTTTCCTATTTTGTCCCCTGGGCATCCATCCAATTAATCAATATTATTTTTACAGAATATTCTGCTGACAAACTCTGTTATGGATACATTATACATACCATAGACAGAGTTATGTTTACCATTCAACCTAATGTATATGAACTTCTGGAAATTGATTATAAAATGTTCCTTGTAACTTTTATATTTCTGCTATGCTTTGATTACTCTTGTGTGGATGTTGTTGTAGGCCTTTCAGTTAGAACTGGATTTGACAAAACAAATAATACAGTCTATAAAAATATTCATTTGTTATGGTATTAAACATACTGTCATACAATGTGAGCGGCCTTAACACTCCGCATAAAAGGAGATTAATAGCCAAAGAAGCTAAAACTCAAAAAGCAGATATACTTTGCATTCAAGAGACCCACTTGAAAGATAATAATTATCACAATATTATGATAAAGATTTTTTCATTGCAATACCACTCTACATACAAGACCAAATTGAGAGGTGTATCTATCCTTTTTAATAATAATATGGCCCATTCCACTGATAAGATCATAGTTGATGAAAGTGGGAGGTTTATCATCTGTGTTGGGAAAGTAAATAATGTGACTTAGACCATAGTAAATGTTTACTTTCAGAATTCTAATCAGTTAAAATATTTGAGACGTCTTTGGAATAAGATAATGAAAGTGGTCATAGGAAAATTGATAATATCCGATACCAATTTTGTACTGGATCAAAAAATAGATATAATTCGTTCCAGCTCAGTTGATGGCAGCAGCACTGACAGGCTGGCCACAGCATGTACTACATTTTTGCATGATAACGGTCTTTATGATGCTTGGAGAGTGTTGCAAGAAAGGGAAAAGAAATAAACTTACCTCTCCGTTTCATGCAACATGTCTGCAGTGATTGATTTTTAGTTGACAAGAGTATGTTGTTATCTATTACCAAGGCAGACATATTAGAAATAACATGGTCTGATCATGCTCCTGTTTTATATGTGTCTGAGTCTCTTCAGTCTACCCCAGATCGCACCTGGAAATTAAGTGACCATCTCAACTTTAGTTGAAAATATGTTAAAGCATTATTTTAAGGAAAATGACAACCCCAAGGTTTCTTGTGGAGTGATGTGGAACGTGCACAAGGCCGTGTTAAGAGGTCACATATTACAACCAGCGTCTTATCTGAAGAAGTCTCAATCTAAACATTTAAGGGAGATGGAAAGAGAGTTATATAATTTAAATTCGGCCCAAAAATTTGGTCCATCTTCTTTCATATTAGCAATGATAATAGAACTAAAAAAGAAAATAGAAGTGATCCAAATAGAAAAAACAGCATTCATGATAAGACGACTTAAACAGCTATATTATTCAATAGGGCCTCCTCCCTGCTGGCATCTAAACTTAAGACAGAAAATAACGCAATCAAGAATTGCATATTTGTTGGGGGAGGATGGTAAAAAGATTACTCCTCCAATTGAAATTAGTAACCAATTTGCAAACTATTATAAATCATTATACAATTTGGCCTCTGATCCAAAAACCATACAACCCAATATAGAAAAAAAACAAAATCCTTTTTAGACAAAATTGGCTTACCCCAGATAACATTGACATTTTTTAAATTCGATCATATCCCAACAAGAGGTATTAGCAGCTATAAACAAAATTCCATTTGGTAAAGTACCAGGCCCAGAGGGCTTTACCATGATATTTTACAAACAATTTTCCAAAATACTTTTGCCATATCTAACTAATTTATTTAATACATTCTGGCCATAAGGAAAGATGCCAGTGGAGTCCTTGTGCGCAGAAGTCATCACTCTGCCGAAACCAGGGAAGAGTCAGGACCGCTGTGCCAACTTTTGGCCGATTTCTTTAATAAATAATGATATCCAAAATCCAAAAATGCAATTAGAACACAAATTAATTATTCATAAAATAAAACATAAATTTTCCATTTAAAATCTAGATAAAAATTATACAGAAAATGCATTATCTGATCAAGAAAAAAACATACTTACATCATCTTAATAAACGCGCTACTATATCTCAATGTTACCCTTATCTAATGCCCACACCTAGATTAAAAGATGATTACATGCTTGCATGGAAAAAGATATGGGAGCTTGTTACTGCCTGGAAAAATGTCTTAAATTTGTAACAGGTCTTAAAGGAATTACACAATGCTCCAATCATTGGAAAAAACATTTCAAAATAATTTATAGATGGTATTTACCATAACCTATAGGTTGAATAAAATTAACTCCAGATATTTAGACAAATGTTGGAGAAACTGTGGAATTATTGGCTAATTTTTACATGTTTTTTGGTATTGTCCTAAACTCACACAATTTTGGCTTTATTCAAATCCTTCTCTGATACTACTTAAAAAATTTATAAAATTATAATTGGACATATCCTTTTAACTGCCACTACGGTCATCCCCAGATACTGGGGGTCACCAACAATCCCTACTATCAAAGAAGTTTTTAATTATATACTAGAAAAAAAGGGGTACAAACTGGCTCTCAGACAACCTTCTTTGCAGTTAGATAACCTTAGACACTACTGGGACGAATTGCAAATAAAGATTAAAAGAGAATATAGGTTTTGATTGCTTGTATAAAGAAAAGTATTTGAAAAATTGTTTGACAACAAAAAACGTTATTCTATTACGCAATTCTCAGAACTAGTTTCTGCTGCAATGTGCTGCTTGGCCACCCTGTCTCCAGCTAACCTTCTCTACATGAACTACTGGTGTATTTGTGCTATGCGTGTAGTGCAATTTTACATGTGGCCTATAGTATATGAGTATTTTTAATGTACTTACCTTTTCTTCACCCCCTCCACAGAGCAATTGTTCCCAACAACATTGTTGACATAATGCACAACCTCCTCAGGTTTGTCTTCTCGGCTGCAGCCCTTGACACATAGTTGTTATGTGTCTTGGGGTTGTCTTTTATTTGTCTTTCCATCTTCCCCCATGTTCAGTCACTGGCAGGGCCGGCGCTACCGTAAGGCAGCACAGGCGGCTGCCCTAAGGCGCACCAATGGGGGGGCGGGAAAATCGCCCGCTCCCCCAGGCCCGTTAACTTACCTCCATGCTGCTGTTCATGTCCGTGGCTGAGAGGGAAGCGCTGTGCGCTCCCCTCAGGCCGTGCGCATTCAATAAAGTGTGTTGAAACTTTTTTTTTATTCCTGGGCTCTGACTGGCATAATATTACTGGGCTCTGAATGGCATAATATTCCTGGGCATCTGAATGGCATAATATTGCTGGGAATCTGACTGGCACACTATTCCTGGGCTCTGACTGGCATAATATTCCTGGGCATCTGACTGGCATAATATTCTTGGGCTCTGACTGGCTTAATATTCCTGGGCATCTGACTGGCATAATGTTCCTGGGCATCTGAATGGCATAATATTCCTGGGCATCTGACTGGCACACTATTCCTGGGCTCTGACTGGATAATATTACTGGGCTCTGACTGGCATAATGTTCCTGGGCATCTGAATGGCATAATATTCCTGGGCATCTGAATGGCATAATATTCCTGGGCATCTGACTGGCATAATATTCCTGGGCATCTGAATGGCATAATATTCCTGGGCATCTGACTGGCATAATATTCCTGGGCATCTGAATGGCATAATATTCCTGGGCTCTGACTGGCATAATATTACTGGGCTCTGACTGGCATAATGTTCCTGGACATTTGACTGGCACACTATTCCTGGGCTCTGACTGGCATAATATTCCTGGGCATCTGACTGGCATAATATTCCTGGGCATCTGAATGGCATAATATTCCTGGGAATCTGACTGGCACACTATTCCTGGGCTCTGACTGGCATAATATTACTGGGCTCTGAATGGCATAATATTCCTGGGCATCTGAATGGCATAATATTACTGGGCTCTGAATGGCATAATATTCCTGGGCATCTGAATGGCACAATATTACTGGGCTCTGAATGGCATAATATTCCTGGGCATCTGAATGGCATAATTTTCCTGGGCATCTGACTGGCATAATATTACTGGGCTCTGACTGGCATAATGTTCCTGGGCATCTGAATGGCATAATATTCCTGGGCATCTGAATGGCATAATATTACTGGGCATCTGAATGGCATAATATTCCTGGGCATCTGACTGGCATAATATTGCTGGGAATCTGACTGGCACACTATTCCTGGGCTCTGACTGGCATAATATTCCTGGGCATCTGACTGGCACACTATTCCTGGGCTCTGACTGGCATAATATTACTGGGCTCTGACTGGCATAATGTTCCTGGGCATCTGAATGGCATAATATTCCTGGGCATCTGAATGGCATAATATTCCTGGGCATCTGACTGGCATAATATTCCTGGGCATCTGAATGGCATAATATTCCTGGGCATCTGACTGGCATAATATTCCTGGGCATCTGAATGGCATAATATTCCTGGGCTCTGACTGGCATAATATTACTGGGCTCTGACTGGCATAATGTTCCTGGACATTTGACTGGCACACTATTACTGGGCTCTGACTGGCATAATATTCCTGGGCATCTGACTGGCATAATATTCCTGGGCATCTGAATGGCATAATATTCCTGGGAATCTGACTGGCACACTATTCCTGGGATCTGACTGGCATAATATTACTGGGCTCTGAATGGCATAATATTCCTGGGCATCTGAATGGCATAATATTGCTGGGAATCTGACTGGCACACTATTCCTGGGCTCTGACTGGCATAATATTCCTGGGCATCTGACTGGCATAATATTCTTGGGCTCTGACTGGCTTAATATTCCTGGGCATCTGACTGGCATAATATTCCTGGGCATCTGAATGGCATAATATTCCTGGGCATCTGACTGGCACACTATTCCTGGGCTCTGACTGGCATAATATTACTGGGCTCTGACTGGCATAATGTTCCTGGGCATCTGAATGGCATAATATTCCTGGGCATCTGAATGGCATAATATTCCTGGGCATCTGACTGGCATAATATTCCTGGGCATCTGAATGGCATAATATTCCTGGGCATCTGACTGGCATAATATTCCTGGGCATCTGAATGGCATAATATTCCTGGGCTCTGACTGGCATAATATTACTGGGCTCTGACTGGCATAATGTTCCTGGACATTTGACTGGCACACTATTCCTGGGCTCTGACTGGCATAATATTCCTGGGCATCTGACTGGCATAATATTCCTGGGCATCTGAATGGCATAATATTCCTGGGAATCTGACTGGCACACTATTCCTGGGCTCTGACTGGCATAATATTACTGGGCTCTGAATGGCATAATATTCCTGGGCATCTGAATGGCATAATATTACTGGGCTCTGAATGGCATAATATTCCTGGACATCTGAATGGCACAATATTACTGGGCTCTGAATGGCATAATATTCCTGGGCATCTGAATGGCATAATTTTCCTGGGCATCTGACTGGCATAATATTACTGGGCTCTGACTGGCATAATGTTCCTGGGCATCTGAATGGCATAATATTCCTGGGCATCTGACTGGCATAATATTCCTGGGCATCTGACTGGCATATTCCTGGGCATCTGACTGGCATAATATTCCTGGGCATCTTAATGGCATAATATTCCTGGGCTCTGACTGGCATAATATTACTGGGCTCTGACTGGCATAAAGTTCCTGGGCATCTGACTGGCACAATATTACTGGGCTCTGACTGGCATAATATTCCTGGGCATCTGACTGGCATAATATTACTGGGCTCTGACTGGCATAATATTTCTGGGCATCTGACTGGCACACTATTCCTGGGCTCTGACTGGCATAATATTACTGGTCTCTGACTGGCATAATGTTCCTGGGCATCTGACTGGCATAATATTACTGGGCTCTGACTGGCATAATATTCCCATTGAAATACTGGTAAGTTTGTTGATTTAACTTTACTTCATTTTAAATATTGTATTTGTTCCCATTTTGTTTCTTCACTTCAAAATGAGATATATGCAGTGTGCATAGGAATTTGTTCATAGTTTTTGTTTTTACTATAGTCCGGCCCTCCAACGGTCTGAGGGACTGTGAACTGGCCCCCTGTTTGTGGACCCCTGGGCTAAATACTGGCATATTGTGTGGCAAAATAGTGTGTCTCAGGTTATGTGTGAATTGGTGTAACTGTGTGTGTGTAAGTGGTAAGGGTGTCTGTGTGTGTGACTGCAAGGGTGTCTTTGTGTTTAAGGGTTTCAATGTGTGACACATTTAGAGCATGCGAGTTGAATATTTAGATGTATTTATTTTCTACACTATACATTATTCATATATATAATGTAAGGAGGCTTAATGGTGTGGGAGGCGTGGCGGATCAGAGCAGGGGGGCACCAAAATGCACCTTCGCCTGTGTAGACGAAAATCCTTGCCCTGGTCACTGGTCAAATCCTGTTGCCCCAGTCTGCCCCAAGATAGGGCCTGCTGTCCATGGTCACCTATATCTGTCAGTAAGGGGTCTCTTAAGTCCTGGGGCATAGGTAGGTGAAGGATTCCTTGGATTTCGGACACCCACAGGTACTGCCAGATGAGTTACTGCCATAGTTGTATGTGACTGGAACTGGTGGTACGACAGGTCCAGATCTCCTTTGCCATGAGGGCCTTGATGGTATATTTCTAATGGTGACAGTTTCTTAATTTTAATGGCTCTGTCAGTTACCGCACTTTTAACTCTGTTTTTACCCCTAGCGCAGGTACTTGGTTAACGGTTGCGTTAATGTTTACTGATCCCGGTTGCCATACATTATTCCAATCGGGATAACCTATAGTACTAAAACTTTGACGGGGACATTGAATCTACCCCAATATCTAATCAAGTAGCAGCTCCAGGCCTACCTAGTATTACCAGTTGATTTCTACCATTTGGGCATGTAATCCCCTCCCTGCATAGCTACTCCATTATTAGTGCGAATGCTTTCTTATGCAATAAAGTGTACTGGAACATTACTGAATGTCTTGTTGACCAACCACTGACATCTTGAAAACGTATGTATATTTTTTTGTAGCCAGTGTAATTTTCCCATGGAGCTCTATTATATACATGGTAATCAGAAAAAATCCCAACAGTAAAGATTAATCAACATAGATACCCAGTACAAAAATGGAGTAATGTAATTATTGCCATTGCATATCTACTATAATAATTTAAAATGTTAAAAGTTATTATTTTTATAATTTGTTTATGAAGTGGAGGCAAATTTTGCAATGAGTAAAAAATATCATTAGCTTTGATTTAACAAAGACAAGAAAACAATACAGTAGGTTGTTAGAAATGTCATTTTTTTGATTCAGCAGTGCATGTATCTCACATGTGAAACGCTGATACGGATGGATAAAGAATGCTTTTGGACCAATCAAGAATTGGACCATGACCGCAGACCCATGTAATGCTGTTTTTACCAAGTTTTTAATGTGTGTTGACTGATCAGCAAACATACTATTGCCTCCAGAGACTTAACATAGGTTTGAAGCCAATTTTTTTTACCAGCCTGCCTGAAAATACCATAGATGGCAACCATAGTGGACTAGGGAATCTTTCAAGGCACTGTTCCTGGTTAAGTCTAGAACACTTGCAAATGTTACCAAGAATATATGCACTAAGTTACCTAGCAATGGGGGCCAGAAAATACTATTATTACTACTGTGCTTCCAACAACTGCACATGCCTTAATACAAAAACTGATTTGGTCTGCACTCATGCTCTCCCTCTAGCAGCGGGTCTCCTCTATATCCAATCTGGCTGCAGCTGCTTCAAATGCATAGCGCCCCCACCTGGGCAGAGACAAGGTAGTGAACTACTACTAATTCTGCATAACTACTAATCTTCTTATTTTGCCTTTATGTCCCTTTTTGCTACCCTCTAACTATCCTCTTTTTTTTAATAGATCAAAATGTTTTATGTTCATCAAAGAGCCATACTACACTACACAACATTACTTTTAGTGGCTGCAACTCCGGTGACCATGAGGCCATACAACACTGATAGTTGATTATTATGAGAATAGTAGTTAACTGTTGGTGGGAGTAGCAGAGTGGGTGGAGTGTGCTACCGTACAAACACTAAGGGCTTTATTCATGAATGAGAGAATTGTGGGGATTTTCAAACCAACATAGCTTCTACCATTCAGCTGAATGGGATTTTATTTCTAACTCTGCTACTTTGACCTTAAAGGGACACTACCAACAAAAAAAATGAAATCTTTTTATTTGCTTTATTTTGTCCAGGTGATTTTAGTTATGTGTTTTGTTTTTCTTATGTATGTTTATTTAACAAAATATTTTGGTTTATATATGTCACTGTGTGCCTCCATTTTGTGACATTTAGGGGCCTGAACAGAGAATGCAGTTTATACGTCTAAATTCCTACTAATAGACGTGTATGTTTGTGGAAGGGTAATGTAACAGTTACATCACCAGGGGGCAGGATAAAACAAGTTTAACATTTTCTAGTTGCCATTTTTGGTGAAGGAGCATAGCTAGAAGACTACAACCATGTAAGACTGTATGTATCTGTTCCTTACCCCAGTGCCCCTCCGTTGTCACCCACTACTGAGCGAATCAGCGGTCGGAGGATGGCCACTAAACTGCAATAATGTTACTCAGAAGACTACTCAGAGACTTCTAGAGGCATTATAATGCATGTATTCCCCAACAGGCTGGACAGAATAAAGATTCTGGCATTGAAATATTATTGGACATAAATTCGGCAACAAGGAGGCTTCTTAAGGCTAACACCCATCAATTTTTCATAGGGAAAACCTTGATCTTGAGAATTCCCCATCAAAAAAATGATTTGTGTTGATGTAGTGGCAAGTTATGTAGTGCAGCTAGAAACACCAGTAAGCTGTGAAGAACTGCACTTCAACACCATTTGTGTCCATCAAGACCATAAACACGTGAACAAATCCATGCCATGTAGAATACAGATGTAAAAATAATGTGAAGAATACCAGCTCAAGTACTGTTTCTTTCCACAATGTTAGAAATCTAAAAACGAACACTGATCTACAATATGGGAAAAAAGGGATCCTCCTGGACCAATAGGGAATGGGTGCTACCTACACCAGGATCAGTCAGTTTGTTAAGTTTGAATTCACTGGCTGCTAAAGGCTGGATACAAGGTGGTGGGGTATAAAAGATGGTGTAGGGAGGATGTTACCTTTGAACGGCTAGAGCAGCGGTGGCGAACCTATGGCACGCGTGCCACTACTGGCACGCCGAGCCCTCAGCTGTGGCACGCGTTCAGGTTCAGCTCTCACCGCTTATCTGCTCCGTTGCCCTAGAGGTGCAGGCATCAGCATAATAGATTGGCGCCGCCGGTCATCTGCTTCTTCTCCAGATGATTGGCGCATGCGCTTTCTGTGAAGAAGCGTTCAAGTCGGAAAGCAATTAACTGTTTGCTTTCCGACTTGAACGCTTCTTCACATAACGCACATGCGCCAATCATCTGGAGAAGAAGCAAGTGACCGGCAGCGCCCGTCTATTAAACTGATGCCTGCACCTCCAGGACAACGGAGCAGATTACCGGTGAGAGCTGAACCTGTGTGTGTGAGTATAAGTGTGTGTGTGAGTATAAGTGTGTGTGTGTGTATGAGTATAAGTGTGTGAGTGTGTGTATGAGTATAAGTGTGTGTGTGTGTGTGTGTGTATGAGTATAAGTGTGTGTGAGTGTCTGTATGAGTATGAGTGTCTGTATGAGTATGAGTGTCTGTGTATGAGTATGAGTGTCTGTGTATGAGTATAAGTGTGTGTGGATGAGTATAAGTGTGTGTGAGTATGAGTATAAGTGTGTGTGTGTGTGTATGAGTATGAGTGTCTGTATGAGTATAAGTGTGTGTGTGTGTGTTTGGGTATATGTGTGTGTATGAGTGTGTGTGAGTATTAGTATGAGTGTGTGTGAGTATAAATGTGTGCGCATGAGTATAAGTATAAGTGTGTTTGTGTGTGTGAGTATGAGTATAAGTGTGTATGTGTATGAACGTGTGTGTGTATGCGTATAAGCGTGTGTGAGTATGCTGTGTTGGCACTTTGTGGTCTGCAAATTTGTGTCGGTCAAAAATTAGGCACTCGGGACCAAAAACGTTCGCCACCACTGGGCTAGAGGGAGCAGCTTGCAGTCACAATTTCCCACCCCCCTCTCCTTGTTCTGTGCTTGTTTTGTCTGTTTTGTATGCATTAGGTTATTGTCACAGTGGCGGAGAAGACATAGCCAGCACCTGTTCACGGGAAGTTTAAGGCCGCGCAATTGCGGGCTCTTGGGGAGTGGTGTCCTAAAGCTGGCTGAGAGCGCTGCGGGACCAGAGCTCATGGTGAATATATGGGGTAACTACCTGCTAGTCAGACTGGCTAGCAGCTGGTGGAAAATTTAAAATTGGAAAGTTCAGGTTATGCTGGTTTTACTAATGATTAAATAAAGCTGTGGCCAAGGCCCTTACCATTTCCGTCTGCAGGGGGGGGGGGGGCAAGGGGGGCGCTTACCCCCCCCCCCCCCGTGGATTTTTGAGGAAAAAAAAGTGCCCCCCGCCGCTGCTCATATAACTGTCTCACACGGAGATAGTCCACAGCAGTCCACATCTGCTCGATGCGTCTGCCGAAAAAAAAATGGAGGGGACAAGCATAATCTACAAGGAGTAGCAAGTGAGGTAAGTGCTGGGGAAGGGGGGGGGGGGGGCAGGCCCGCCATCAGGGGGTGACAGGTGATATTGGTGTCCCGGGATCCCCTGGCACGCCAGGAAAAAAAATTCTCTGTTCAGCCGGTCCGCGGCTGTGAGGGAAGCATTCTGGGCTCCCCTCTAGCTGCGCGGCTTTAATAAAGTTTGTTAATAAAAATAAAAAAATGCGACCAGAGTTACTTTTTTTTTAAACAAACTTTATTGAAGCCGCGCGGCTGGAGGGGAGCACAGAACACTTCCCTCACAGCCGTGGACCTGCAGAGCACCGGGAGACAGCAGCAAGGAGGTAAGTACTGGGGAAGCAGGGAGGAGGGGCACTTAACGAGCATACTGAGGGGTAAAATCCTGGCATTTTGAGGTGCTAAATCCTGGCATATTCAGGGGAAAAATCCTGGCATATTCAGGGGCAAAATCCTGGCATATTGAGGGGCAAAATCCTGGCATTTTAATTGGCAAAATCCTGGCATATTGGCAAATGAATGGCATATTGAGGGGCAAAATCCTGGCATATTAATTGGCAAATGAATGGCATATTGAGGGGCAAAATCCTGACATATTAATTGGCAAACGAATGGCATATTGGCAAACAAATGGCATATTGAGGGGCAACATCCTGGCATATTAATTGGCAAACGAATGGCATAGCGAAGGGCAAAATCCTGGCATATTAATTGGCAAAAAAATGGCATATTGAGGGGCAAAATCCTGGCATATTAATTGGCAAACAAATGGTATTTTGAGGGGCAAAATCCTGGCATTTTAATTGGAAAAATCCTGGCATACTGAGGGGCAAAATCATGGCATATTGAGGGGCAAAATACTAGCATATTAATTGGCAAAAGAATGGCATACTGAGTGGCAAAATACTGGCATATTGAGGGGCAAAATCCTGGCATATTAATTGGCAAAATCCTGGCATATTGGCAAACGAATGGCATATTAATTGGCAAAATCCTGGCATATTGGCAAACGAATGGCATATTGAGGGGCAAAATCCTTGCATATTAATTGGCAAAATCCTGGCATATTGGCAAACGAATGGCATATTGAGGGGCAACATCCTGGCATATTAATTTGCGAAACGACCGGCATATTGAGGGCAAAATCCTTGCATATTAATTGGCAAACGAATGGTATATTAAGGGGCAAAATCCTGGCATATTAATTGGAAAAATCCTGGCATACTGAGGGGCAAAATCCTGGAATATTGAGGGGCAAAATACGGGCATATTAAATGGCATATTGAGGGGAAATATACTAGCATATTAAATGGGAAAAGAATCGCATATTGAGGGGCAAAATCCTGGCATATTATTTGGCAAACGAATGGTATATTGAGGGGCAAAATCTTGGCATATTAATTGGAAAAATCCTGGCATACTGAGGGGCAAAATCATGGAATATTGAGAGTCAAAATACTGACATATTAATTGGAAAAAGAATGGCATATTGAGGGGCAAAATACTGGAATATTGAATGGCATACTGAGGGGAAATATACTGGCATATTAAATGGGAAAAGAATGGAACATTGAGGGGCAAAATCCTGGCATATTAAATGGCAAAAGAATGGCATATTGAGGGGCAAAAGAATGGCATATTAAATGGCAAAATAATGGCATATTGAATGGCAAAATACTGGCATATTAAATGGCATACTGAGGGGAAATATACTGGCATATTAAATGGGAAAAGAATGGAACATTGAGGGGCAAAATCCTGGCATATTAAATGGCTAAAGAATGGCATATTGAGGGGCAAAAGAATGGCATATTAAATGGCAAAAGAATGGCATATTGAGGGCAAAATACTGACTTATAGAGTGGCAAAATATTACTGGCATATTGAGTGGCAAAATATAACTGGCATATTGACCAACTGCTCCGAACCACCCTCGATATTACACTATACCGGGATAACATGCTTGTGAGGGTAGGTGGGGCGAGTGGGAGATATTGTCGGAGGGGGGGGGGCAGAAATGTTGTTCATTAAGGGGCCCTGAAATTCCTGGTGGCGGCCCTGGGGGGGTGGGGGTCAAGGTGGATAAAGAGCAAAAATCCTGGCATATTGAGTGTCTAAATTCTGGCATATTAAATGGCTAAACCCTGGCATATTAAATGGCTAAATCCTGGCATACTGAGGGGCTAAATCCTGGCATATTGAGTGGCTAAATCCTGGCAAATTAAATGGCTAAATCCTGGCATATTGAGTGGCTAAATCCTGGCATATTAAATGGATAATTGTGGCATATTGAGGGGTTTAATCCTGGCATATTAAATGGCTAAATCCTGGCATATTGAGGGGTTAAATACTGGCATATTAAATGTTTAAATCCTGGCATATTGAAGGGTTAAATACTGGCATATTAAATTGGTAAATCCTGGCATATTGAGGGGTTAAATCTTGGCATATTAAATGGCTAAATCCTGGCATATTAAATGGCTAAATCCTGGCATATTGAGGGGTTAAATCCTGGCATATTAAATGGCTAAATCCTGGCATATTGAGGGGTTAAATCCTGGCGTATTAAATGGCTAAATCCTGGCATATTGAATGGCTAAATCCTGGCATATTGAGGGGTTAAATCCTGGCATATTAAATGGCTAAATCCTGGCATATAATGACGGTAAAAATATGCCCCCCCCCCCCCCCCTGAAAAAATTTCTGCGGATGCCCATGGCCCTTACCCCAAATTACTTGTCCGTGTCTTTAATTGGGGTGGGGTTTTGGAGGCTGGGAGCCTCTAGGCCTAAGCAGTCAAGATTCCAGCACAAGTACAGACCCAAGAGGGTATAAAAAGGATGCAGCCACCATGACCTCTGTTGAAAAGACTGATGTGTCTACATCCAAAGAACCAAGGATAAAAGTGAGGATAACACTTGGCCTGAAGATCAGGATGGACAGCAGATATTCGAAAGATGAAACACGATCATTTCAATCCATCATTTTGCAACATATACTTTAAATGGTATATCCGTGGGAAAAACTACCAACGAAAAGGATTTAGGAATAATTGTAGATAACACACTTAGCAACAGTACTCAGTGCCAGTCAGAAGCCAGTCAGAAGTTGTAAGGGCCAATAAGATATTGGCATGTATAAAACAGGGTATTAATTCATGGGAGAAGAATATCACATTGCCTCTTTACCAAGGCCGGACTGGTAATAAAAAAAATTGTATACAAGCTCCATAGCATAATGTCATTATTCCAGCCCCATAGCATAACATAATTTTTTTGGTTCATAAAATGGAAAACCATCTGAAGAGTGTGTTATTTATAGATAAGACTGATATATATCCCTGCCTAGGGCAATATATACCCCCAGTATGTACACAAGGTTATATCTCACACACTGCCCTGATATATACCTCATGCATAGGGCAGTATGTAGACCCCAGTATGTACACAAGGTTATATGAATTGCCATGTTCGGCAGTGTGTGTGACATAACCTTGTGTACATACTGAGGGCATATATTGCCCTGTGCAGGGGACTATATCAGGGCAGTGTATGGCATATAACCTTGTGTACATACCGGCGTGAATATATGCACTTACCCCAACACCCAGATTGCACTCACAGGGCTTGCCCAGCATCCAGAACTTACCCCAGCTTGCAGAGTGCACTCACAGGACTTACCCCAGCACGCAGAGTGGACTCACAGGACGTGCACACAGATTGCACTCACAAGTCTTGCCCCAGCACCCAGAATTTATCCCAGCATGCAGAGTGCACTCACAGAACGTGCACCCAGATTGCATTCACAGAACTTACCCCAGCACCCAGGACTTACTTAAGCACGTAGATTGCACTGACAGGATTTACCCCAATACCCACATTGCAGTCACAAGACTTACCCCAGCACTGAGTGCACTCACAGGACTTGCTTTGCAGTGGTGGGTCCAGATTCTGATCTCGGGAGTGTCACTTCCCATGTCTGTCTGCCTTTTCATCTCCCCCATGTCTGTCTGTCTATCCTCTCCCCCATGCCAGTCTTCCTCGCTCTCCCCTCTCATGTGTGTAGTCTCTCTCCTCTCTCATTTCTGTAATCTCTCTCCTTTCTCATGTATGTAGTCTCTCTCTCCTTTTATTTATGCAGTCTCTCTCTCCCCTTTTATTTGTGCAGTCTCTCTCCCCTTTTATATGTGCAGTCTCTCTCCCCTTTTATGTGTGCAGTCTGTCTCCCCTTTTATTAGTGCACTCTGTCGCCTTTTGTTTGTGCAGTCTCTGTCCCATTTTTTGTGCGGACTCAGTCCCCTTTTGTTTGTGCAGTCACTGTCCCCTTTTTTGTGTGCAGTCTGCTCCCCTTTTTATGCAGTCTGTCCCCCCTTTTTAAATGCAATCTGTCCCCTTTTCTTGTGGATTCTGTCCCCTTTCTTGTGGGCAGTCTGTCACTTTTTTTTGTGCAGTCTGCCCCCTTTTTTCTGCAGTCTCTCCTTTTTTTTTAATGCAGTCTGTCTCCTTTTTTTGTGGTCAGTCTGTCACTTTTTTGTGTGCAGTCTGTCACTTTTTTGTGTGCAGTCTGTCCCCTTTTTTTGTGCAATCTGCCCCCTTTTTGGTGTGCAATCTCTGTTCCCATTTTTTATGCAGTCTTTGTACCCTTTTTGTGTGCAATCTGCCCCCTTTTTGGTATGCAATTTCTGTCCCCATTTTTTGTGCAGTCTCTGTTCCCATTTTTTATGCAGTCTTTGTACCCTTTTTGTGCAGTCTCGGTACCCTTTTTTTTGTGCAGTCTTTGTACCCTTTTTTTTTGTAGTCTATGTCCCCTTTTTGTATGCAGTCTGTCTCCCTTTTTCTGTGTGTATTCTGTCTCCCCTTTTTTTTTTACTGACTAAAAATATTTTATTATATATTTTTGTTTAGAGGTAAAAAAATATTTATATATATAAACCTTTCCAAACTACAGGAATACTTTGCTATTTTTTTTTTTTCAATTATATTTTTTTATTCATTTTTTATCAAAATACATACATTGTCATTATTCCTTCAATTAATAATATTAAATATCTACCTTTCTCATTCCTTCCACTTCCTCTCCCCCCCCCCCCCCCCCTTCCTACAAGTATGCTGTTCCTGAGCATTCCTATTCTGCACAGCGGTTCCAGCCTCGTCCCAAATCATTACTGTTATTACAGGCCCGTGTCCTGCTCTGAGAGCTGCCAGTCTAGTAACATAGTAACATAGTAATTTAGGTTGAAAAAAGACATCAAGTTCAACCCTTCTACCTATCATTACAGCTTTTGATCCAAAAGAAGGCAAAAAACCCTAAGGAAGCTATTTCGAATTTTGCCTCCTGGGGGGGGAAATTCCTTCTTGACTCCAAGAGGCAATCAGATTTCTCCTTGGATCAATATGCTCTTTTATTAATGCATATTCTATTATTAATAGCCCTGTATGTTCTGCTTTCCTAAAAAAAACCATCCAAACCATTTTTAAATGCATCTATTGTGGTTGATAGCACTACCTCTCTTGGCAGGGAGTTCCATAACTTTATTGTCCTAACCGTAAAGAATCCCTTCCTTTGCTGTCTATGAAATCTTTGTTCTTCCAGTCTGAGGGGGTGACCTCTTGTTCTTTGTACCCTTCTGTTAATGAACAGGTCACTGGAGAGCTCTTTATATTGGCCCTGCACAAATTTATATAATGTTATCATATCCCCTCTGAGACGCCTTTTTTCTAACGTATGTAAATGCAGTTTTTTAAGTCTCTCTTCATAACTAAGATCCTCGAATCCCCTTATTAATTTTGTAGCTCTCCTTTGCACTTTTTCTAGTTCCTTAATATCCTTTTTAAGGACTGGTGCCCAGAACTATACTGCATATTCAAGGTGAGGTCTTACCATTGATTTGTAAAGAGGCAAGATGATATCCTCCTCCCGTGAATCTATACCTCGTTTTATACATGCCAATATCTTATTGGCCGTTGCAGCTGCTGACTGGTATTGGGCACTGTTGCCAAGTTTGTTATCTACAATGATTCCTAAATCCTTTTCATTAGTAGTTTTTCCCAGGGAAAAACCATTTAAAGTATATGTTGCTCTGTTATTATTTTTCCCATAATGCATAACTTTACATTTGTCTATATTGAACCTCATTTGCCACTTTACTGCCCAGTCCCCCACTCTGTCCAAATCTTCCTGCAAAGAAAAAACATAAAGATTAGTCTTTATTGCCTAACCTAATTTAGTGTCGTCCGCAAACACGGAGACATGGCTCTCAGCACAATGTGGCAGATCATTAATAAACAAATTAAAAAGAAGAGGGCCCAAAACAGACCCCTGAGGTACTCCGCTCAATACCCTTGTCCAATTTGAGGATTTTCCATTTACAACAACCCTTTGTGTTCTATCTTTTAGCCAATTTTCAATCCAAATACATACATTTGCCCCCAAACCTATTTCTCTCAATTTGTAGAGTAACCTTTTGTGTGGAACTGTATCAAATGCTTTCGCAAAATCGAAATAGATCACATCAACTGCCACACCTAGATCTATATTTTTACTGACTTCTTCACAGGGGCGGATCCAGAGTCTGATCTCGGGAGGGGCACATGTCCGTCTGTCTTTTCCTCTCTCTCATGTATGTCTGTCTTATCCTCTCTCCCATGTCCGTCTGTCTTTTCCTCTCTCTCATGTCCTTCTGTCACGCTCCTCTCCCTTCCCATGTCTGTCGCACTCCTCTCACTCCCCGTGTCCCTCTGTCTCTCTTCCTTCCATGTCCGTTTCTCTCCTCTTCCTTCCCATGTCCGTCTATGTATCCTCTTCTTGCCCATGTCCATCTGCCTCTCCTCTCATTTTCCATCTCTCTGTCTCTCCTCTCCCATCCCATGTCTGTCTGTCTCTCCTCTACCATCCCATTTATGTCTCTCTCTTCTCCCTTCCCATTTATGTCTCTCTCCTCTCCCTTCCCATGTCTGTCTGTCTCCTCTCCCCTTCCCATATCTGTCTGTCTCTCCTCTGCCATCCCATATCCGTCTGTGTCTCCTCTGCCATCCCATGTTTGTTTGTCTCTCCTCTACCATCCCATTTATGTCTCTCTCTTCTCCCTTCCCATTTATGTCTCTCTCCTCTCCCTTCCCATGTCTGTCTGTCTCCTCTTCCCTTCCCATGTCTCTCTCTATTCTCTACCTCCTATGACTGTCTCTTTGTCCCTCTAAACATGTATGTGTCTCTCCTCTTCCCAATAGCTGTCTCTTTTCCTCCTCTCCCTCATCTGTGTTCTCTCCTCTCTCCACCAACGTCAGTGTTCTCTCTTCTCCTCCCTTCAGTGTTCTCTCTTCTCCCCCATACGTGTTCTCTCCTCTGCCCCCCCATCAGTGTTCTCTCCTCTCCCCCCCAGTGGTGTATCTTGGTTTTGTGCTGCCCTAGGCAGACAAAATTTGGGCACCCCCCCAACCCATTGCACACCAAGGACATGCCCCATCACCCTATTACATACACATTGCCAATGTTATTTGCCATTAATATTCCCCAGCCAATTTGCCCAATAATATGCCAGTATTATATGCCATTAAAATGCCCCAGACAATTTTCCCAATAATATGCCAGTGTTAGTTGCCATTTAATATGCCCCAGCCAATTTGCCCAATAATATGCCAGCGTTAGTTGCCATTTAATATGCCCCAGCCAATTTGCCCAATAATATGCCAGTGTTATAGTTGCCATTTAATATGCCCCAGCCAATTTGCCCAATAATATTTGTGTTATTTGCCATTTAATATGCCCCTGCCAATTTGCCCAATAATATGCCAGTGTTAATTGCCCTGTCCCCCCCCCCCACCCCCTGGATCCGCCACTGCTTCTTCATAGAATGTTATTAAGTTTGTTTGACAAGACCTGTCTTTCACAAAACCATGTTGACTTTTACTAATTATATTCTGGTTCAAGATGTATTCTTGAATGTATACCTTTAGCAATCCTTCAAATAGTTTCCCCACTACAGATGTCAAACTCACTGGCCTATAATTACCTGGCAGAGATTTTGATCCCTAAAAAAAAAGTCTAGTCTCTGCATCCTGTTGTCAGTTGCCTGTCCTGTCTCAGCTCCAGTCTCCACTACCAGTCCTGTCAGAGAATTCCGTCCAGTTCATAGTTATGCATCGTGGGGTGCAGACAGACCCTGCCCTGCAAAGAGGCTCCTCCCTGGTCTGTTATCCCAGGTTGTGACAGTATGTGTGTGGAATGGATTCTGTGTGTGTGTGTGTGTGTGTGTGTGTGTGTGTGTGGAAGGGAGTCTGTCTGTGTGCGTGTGTGGAAGGGAGTCTGTCTGTGTGCGTGTGTGGAAGGGAGTCTGTCTGTGTGCGTGTATGGAAGGGAGTCTGTAGGTGCGTGTGTTCAAGGGAGTCTGTGTGTGTGGAAGGGAGTCTATGTGTGTGTGGAAGGGAGTCTGTGTGTGTGTGTGTGTGTGTGTGTGTGGAAGGGTGCCTGTGTGTGTGTGGAAGGGAGCCTGTGTGTGTGTGGAAGGGAGTTTGTGTGTGTGTGTGTGTGGAAGGGAGTCTGTGTGTGCTTGTGTGTGTGTGTGGAAGGGAGTCTGTGTGTGGAAGGGAGTCTGTGTGTGTGTGGAAGGGAGTCTGTGTGTGTGTGTGTGGAAGGGAGTCTGTGTGTGGAAGGGAGTCTGTGTGTGTGTGGAAAAGTGTCCCTGTGTGTTTAAGTGTGTCTGGATGTTTATGCATCTGTGTAAGGGCAAGAAAAAACTTGGACACCCCTGCCCTAGGTCATTCTCCAGGAAGTAACACCTCAGAACTTCTTTTATCTTGGCAACCTGGTCAGGATTCTTAAGTATGTTTGCATTGATTTTCCAGTTTGATAGACCTCGTTTGAGGGAGGGATTTGTATTTCCATAAGTATAGGAGCATGATCACTCCATGTTATAGTTCCTATATTGAACTTTCTTACCCAATGTAAATGTCTATGAGATACCAGTTGTACCGAATGTAATTTACTACATACCATACCAATCCTAGAATATTTAATATATGACCTATCCGTGGATGCAACACAGGGTCAAATTGAATATTACAGTCACCACCGAGCATTGCCATCCCTTCTGAGAAATCAGAGAATTTATTTATTAAAGCCCTCAAGAATTTATGTTGATCCTTATTTGGAGCATATATATTTCCAAAGGTGATCATTTCTTTCTCCACACTTCCCTTCACAAAAACCATTCTCGTCTAACCAGGTTTCCTTGATTTTAAAATGTAAGTTTCTAGCAAGTAAAATAGCCACCCCCTTAGATTTCCCTATTGGGGAGTGTGAGAAGTAATATTGCTCATTTTTCTTATCATTTAATCTAGGAACTCTATCTCTTTAAAAGTATGTCTCTTGTATAAACCCTACATCCGCTTTGTGAGAGTAAAGATCTCTAAACAAAGTAGATCTTTTAGCTGGCACATTTAATCCCTTCACATTCATTCAATTACAGCGCTCTGTCCTTGTTTTACAGTCTCCAAGTTTGCTCTCATCTTCTTAGCCATCATCACTATTAATCACATCATAATTGAAAAATCTCTTGTTTATAAGAATATCTTGAAGGTATTTAACTACTGTTCTCAAAAAAGTACACCAGTCAGGAAATATGTACCACCAGAAAAAAACATATTTTTACTCTCTCCATCCCCCCCCATCCCCCCACTTTGAACCCTTAGGCCTTGGGGAGTGTCTTTGGTTGAAAATCCCCTCTTTCCAACTCTCCCCTTTATCTACAAGGGCCTTCGGTTGCCTTAGGGCTAACCGTTTACTGATGTAGCCACCTCCCATCTCGCCACCTCTCAACCCAATGTTAGTGTGTGCTGGCTGAGTTTGTCTGTGAGTGAGTGTGTGCTGGCTGAGCATCTGTGAGTCTGTGCTGGATGAGTGTGCCTGTGAGTGAATGTGTCCTGGCTGAGAGTGTCTGTGAGTGTGTGCTGGCTGCGTGTGACTGTGATTGTGTACTGACTGACTGTATCTGTGAGTCTGTGCTGGCTGAGTGTTAGTGTGTGCTGGCTGAGCCTTTATGTGTGGAAGGGAGCCTGTGTGTACTTGTGGAAGGGAGTCTGTGTGTGTGTGTATGAGGGAGTCTGTGTGTCTTTGTGTGTGTGGAAGGGAGTCTGTGTGTGTGTGTGTGTGTGTGTACGTACGTGTGTGTATTTGTGTGGAAGGGAGTCTGTGTATGTGTGGAAGGGAGCCTGTGTGTGTGTCTATGTGTGTAAGGGAGTCTGTGTGTGCGTGTGTGTGGAAGGGAGTCTGTGTATGTTTTAGTGAATATGTTCTGGCAGAATGTATCTGTTAGTCTGTGCTGGATGAGTGTAAGTGTGTGCTGGCTGAGTGTGCCTGTGAGTGTGTACTGACTGATTGTATCTGTGAGTCTGTGCTGGCTGAGTGTTAGTGTGTGCTGGCTGAGTGTGTCTGTGCTGGCTGAGTGTTAGTGTGTGCTGGCTGAGAGTGTCTGTGATTGTTAGTGTGTGCTGGTGGATTGTGTCTGTGGTCTGTGCTGGCTGAGTGTTAGTGTGTGCTGGCTGAGTGTGTCTGTGAGTCTGTGCTGGCTGAGTGCTAGTGTGTGCTAACTGAGTGTGTCTGCGAGTGGGTATGTGCTGGCTGAGTGTATCAGTGACTCTGTGCTGGCTGAGTGTTAGTGTGTGCTAGCTGAGTGCACCTGTGAGTGAATGTGTGTGCTGCCTGATTGTGTCTGTGGTCTGTGCTGGCTGACTGTTAGTGTTTGCTGGCTGAGTGTGTCGGAGTCTGTGCTGGCTGAGTGTTAGTGTGTGTTGGTTGAGTGTGTCTGTGCTGGCTGAGTGTGTCTGTGAGTGAGTGTATGCTGACTGAGTGTGTCTGTGAGTGTGTGCTAGCTGAGTGTGATTGTGTACTGGCTGATTGTGTCTGTGAGTCTGTTCTGGCTGAGTGTGTCTGTGAATGTGCCTGTGAGTGAATGTGTGCCTATGAGTGAATGTGTGCTGTCTGGGTGTGTCTGTGAGTGTGTGCTGGCTGATTGTGGCTGTGAGTCTGTGCTGGCTGAGTGTGATTGTGTGCTGGCTGAGTTTGTCTGTGAGTTAGTGTGTGCTGCCTGAGTGTATCTGTGAGTGAGTGCTGGCTGAGTGTGATTGTGTGCTGACTGATTGTGTCTGTGTGTCTGTTCTGGCTGAGTGTGTCTGTGAGTAAGTGTGTCTGTGAGCGAGTGTGTGCTGGCTGACTGTGAGTCTGTGCTGGCTGAGTGTTAGTGTGTGCAGGCTGAGTGTGTCTGTGAGTGAGTGTGTGCTGGCTGACTGTATCTGTGAGTTTGTGCTGGCTGAATGTATTTGTGAGTGCGTGGTGGCTGAGTGTGATTGTGTGCTGGCTGATTGTGTCTGTGAGTCTGTTCTGGCTGAGTATATCAGTGAGTGAGTGTGTGCTGGCTGTGTCTGTGAGTGAGTGTGCCTGTGTGTTAGTGTGTGCTGACTGATTAGGTTTGTGAGTTTGTGCTGACTGAGTGGGTCTGTGAGTGAGTGTGTGCTGGCTGAATATGTCTATGAATTTCGCGTATTGCTATGCTTAGTCATGACTAGAATTTACAGTTTATTTTGTTTATCTATTGCATATATTTTATTTTTAGGCGGTATTACACACCCATGAATTTCTCATTCACAAATACTTTCCTCCTTCCCATCTTGCAGGATTGACACACAGACATCACAAGGAACAACTGGTGCTGGAGTACCATTAAAAAAAAGTTAGGGTAAATGTGCCACTGTGTTCTTCTCTCCTTCTCGTAATGTGTACATATTACCTCAGCATTCTGAGCTAGGATATTGTTAGAAAAAATGTTTTCATGATACACTAGTGCAGTGGTGTTTAAAGTGCACCTTGTGGGCCAAGTGTGGCCTGTTTGACTGCAAGGTGTGACCCACCTTTATCATATTCACATTATCCCTATAAATGTCCACCTTTTGCTTTGAATAACTGCTTTTGTATTACTGCTAAATATATAAACATTTTTCTTTGGCTAACAAGCTATTCTTCACTATTACTGTAAATTAAAAAAAAAAAAAAAAAATGAATACAGCCTAACACACATGCATTTCTGATTATATGGCCCACTTCAGAAAATGAGAACGAGGTAGAAAAGGGCACTCACGGGAGTGGGTAAAAATGAAAAAGTAATTTAATAGTATCCAAACAGGTGGGTGAAGCGCAGCAAAAAATGGAATAGACAAAAAGTGGCAAACCAATAGTCATGAGCTTATGAGTAAGCGCTAGAAAGCGTGAAACGCGTCAAGCTACTTAGACAATTGGTTTTCCACCTTTTGCCTATTCCATTTTTTTGCTGTGCTTCACCCACATGTTTGGATTCTATTAAATTACTTTTTTATTTTTACCTACTCCCGTAAGTGCCGTTTTCTACCTCGTTCTCATTGTCTATTGTTCACAGGGTGCGAGCCAGGCACCCGTAGAGGCACCGGAGCCGAAGAGTGGGGATTTTTTCATCCTAACCTCCAACGCTGTGAGTCCGAGGACTGATCTCTTGATCCACTTCAGAAAATACCTGGATGTCTTTGCACTAGTGGCTATAAGTATACATGGTTGTTACAACTTGACCACAGCTTTTTCTGTGCCAGAATTGAATATCAAAGTTAACAATCATGAACATGTGCACTGCAGGTGGTAATGAATCAAGACTAGATTAGAGAAAGAAATAGTTTATCTACTAATTTGAAATAACCCAAAAACATGTTCTTTCAAAACACTGACATACCAAACCCTTTATTATTAAATAAACTCTAGTCCTAACCATTACCCGTGTTACTGAGCTATTATTTGCCTTAGTACAGCCCTCCATAAACTGAAATGTCCACTTTTATAAATAGCTTAACCTCAAAGCTTCATTATCAAGCTGACTTACTTCACCACAGACAACACAATACAATAAAGAGGGGAGGGTGGGTTTGCTAGCACCTTAGAGTTTGCCCTGCATCTAAAAAAGTCTAGGTATCACACATCAATAAGTATCGATATAAACAATAGATATGGTAATGTGAACCACACCACAAATCTACATGACTAAAATTAGTTTAGATTTTACACCTTGCACCTTAGGGCTTTTTGCAAACTGTGTGGTAGACCCAGATTAACCAGTTTATCTCTCTGTTCAGGCATTATTTTTGCTATGAAAATAGAAATATGGCTTGGTTAACCATTATTATTACTCATGTCGCGTGTCGACCCCACCAAGAGCTCTTACTCATAGGTTATGACCTATGCAGGCCCCTTTTAAAAAACAGGTATCCCCAGCATCACCAAAGAGGACTCAGGATAATGATATATTGATGTGAGCACTCAGATTAGATAAAGAGCAAGCAGGGCAATGTAGTTAATTCAATTGTAATTTAATATATTCGTTAATACATTTATAAAAACACAATCTTATAAAGATTGTAAGATTGTGTATTATATATGTTGTACAAAACAATTATGCTAGTAGGGCTACAGGAAACGCTTATTATCCATTTATTATAGAGCTGAGCGTTGCTGTGCACCTGATGCGTTTCACTGTAATGGCTTCTTCAAGTATAGTTATATATCTGTGCAATAAGAAAGAAGAAATGAATGAGGAGAAATAAGAAGTGAAAATAAAAAGGAGAACCTAACTCCAAGTTACAGACACATCATTTGTATTTAAAAGTCATAACTGCATATGAATTCACTTCTACATAGAATAAAAATAGAAAGCGGTACATCTTCATTGTATAGGTGTGGAGGTGTATAATTGTGTATGGCAACTTTGAAACAAGATAGGAACACACAGGATGGATAATGAAGCCAAAACTGGATGTCTCAACAATCCATTGCAGAATTATATATAAGTCCATCAATTCACATTATAAGTTACATATGACCATACATAATAGCCATAATATATGTGTAATGTGTAAAAAACTTACTACGGGTAGGATGGGTATTAAAAATATGTACTGTGGTGGAATAGCAGTAGATGACAGGTGAGCACTGTTTGAGATATTACTGGTCTGGCCAGAATTTAGCTTAGGTGTATACCAATTGGAATTGGGGCCTTATCTCTCTTAATAATGTTTAATTGATTGAGCACTTTTTCCTGTGTCAGCCAAACCTATGTTTTCTGTATCTGTTCCGTAAAATCAGCCATCAGGTCCTCAGCCATCAGTTCCTCCTTAGTGTAAACAGAAGACAAAAAGGTATTTACAATATCTGCTTTCTCTCTGTCCTCACAAGCCTAATTTCAGATAACAATGGACCAACAGTTTCTGCCATTACATTATGACCACTGACATATGGCCAGATGACGGAGGCAGTGTGATGCTTTGGGCAACGTTCTGCTGGGAAACCTTGGGTCCTGCCATTCATGTGAATGTTACTTTGACACATATCACCTACCTAAGCATTGCCGATCATGCAAACCCTTTCATTGAAACGGTATTCCCTGATGGCATTGGCCTCTTTAAGCAGGATAATGCGCTCTATCACAAAGCAAAAATTGTTCAAGAATAGTTTCAGGAACACAACAACGAATTCAAGATGTTGACTTGGCCTCCAAATTCCCCAGATCTAAATCCAATCGAGCATCTGTGGAACAAACAAGTCCGATCCATGGAGGCCCCACCTCGCAACTTACAGGACTTAAAGGATCTGCTGCTAACGTCTTGGTGCCATATACCCAGTGGCGTAGCGTGGGTTGTCAGCACCCGGGGCAAGGCAAGTAATTTGCGCCCCCTAACCCGTGGATTTTAGCACTCGAGTCTCTTCTACTAGATTAGTTAAAGAAACCCTTACCCCCCAAGCACATGTATTGTTTGTTATGAAAATACTTATGTAATTAAAGTAAAATGCATCTAAATACAAGTTTATTTTCCAACACTTTATTGAGTGCGAACATGCATTACACACATTCTCCACATTTTCAGCAGGTCTATGAATACAAATATACACATGTAGTAACCTAGCATGGGCCATGCTATTATATGTCGTCTCACAACCATCGTAAACGACAAACAATATCAAGAACAAAAACTAAACATCAAAATGGAACCATACCCTGGAGATGATCCAAGACTGGGCTAGATGGAGCCAACTTCCTCAATCCTGTACCTCTAATGTTACCCCCCCCCCCACACACACACACACACATATGCCATAATTGTTGTGCCATTCAGATGCCAGTAATATTGTAACTTTCGGATGCCAGTAATATTGTAACTTTCGGATGCCAGTAATATTGTGCCAGTCAGAGCCCATTAATATTGTGCCAGTCAGAGTCTAGTAATATTGTGCCAGTCAGATGCCTGCAATATTGTGCCAGTCAGATGCCTGCAATATTGTGCCAGTCAGAGCCCAGTAATAATGTGCCAGTCAGATACCAGTAATATTGTGCCAGTCAGATACCAATAATATTGTGCCAGTCAGATACCAGGAAGATTGTGCCTGTCAGAGCCCAGGAATATTGTGCCTGTCAGAGCCCAGGAATATGGTGCCTGTCAGATGCCTGTAATATTATGCCAGTCAGATGCCTGTAATAGTGTGCAGTCAGAGGCTAGGAATATTGTGCCAGTCAGATGCCTGTAATATTGTGCCAGTCAGATGCCTGTAATATTATGCCAGTCAGATGCCTGTAATATTATGCCAGTCAGATGCTTGTAATAGTGTGCCAGTCAGAGGCCAGGAATATTGTGCCAGTCAGAGGCCTGTAATATTGTGCCAGTCAGATGCCTGTAATATTATGCCAGTCAGATGCCTGTAATATTATGCCAGTCAGATGCCTGTAATATTATGCCAGTCAGATGCTTGTAATAGTGTGCCAGTCAGAGGCCAGGAATATTGTGCCAGTCAGAGGCCTGTAATATTGTGCCAGTCAGATGCCTGTAATATTATGCCAGTCAGATGCCTGTAATATTGTGCCAGTCAGAGCCCAGTAATATAGTGCCAGCCAGATGCCTGTAATATTATGCCAGCCAGATGCCCAGTATTATTGTGCCAGCCAGATGCCCAGTAATATAGTGCCAGTCAGATGCCCAGTAATATAGTGCCAATCAGATGCCAAGTAATATAGTGCCAATCAGATACCCAGTAATATAGTGCCAATCAGATGCCCAGTAATATAGTGCCAATCAGATGCCAAGTAATATAGTGCCAATCAGATACCCAGTAATATAGTGCCAATCAGATGCCAAGTAATATAGTGCCAATCAGATGCCCAGTAATATAGTGCCAATCAGATACCCAGTAATATAGTGCCATTCAGATACCCAGTAATATAGTGCCAGTCAGATGCCCAGTAATATAGTGCCAATCAGATGCCAAGTAATATAGTGCCAATCAGATACCCAGTAATATAGTGCCAATCAGATGCCCAGTAATATAGTGCCAATCAGATGCCAAGTAATATAGTGCCAATCAGATGCCAAGTAATATAGTGCCAATCAGATACCCAGTAATATAGTGCCAATCAGATGCCCAGTAATATAGTGCCAATCAGATGCCCAGTAATATAGTGCCAATCAGATACCCAGTAATATAGTGCCAATCAGATACCCAGTAATATTGTGCCAGATACCCAGTAATATAGTGCCATTCAGATACCCAGTAATATAGTGCCAATCAGATACCCAGTAATATAGTGCCAGTCAGATACCCAGTAATATAGTGCCAGTCAGATACCCAGTAATATTGTGCCAATCAGATGCCCAGTAATATAGTGCCATTCAGATACCCAGTAATATTGTGCCAATCAGATACCCAGTAATATAGTGCCAGTCAGATACCCAGTAATATTGTGCCAATCAGATGCCCAGTAATATAGTGCCATTCAGATACCCAGTAATATTGTGCCAATCAGATACCCAGTAATATAGTGCCAGTCAGATACCCAGTAATATTGTGCCAATCAGATGCCCAGTAATATTGTGCCAATCAGATACCCAGTAATATAGTGCCAGTCAGATACCCAGTAATATTGTGCCAATCAGGAGCCCAGTAATATTGTGCCAATCAGATACCCAGTAATATAGTGCCATTCAGATACCCAGTAATATTGTGCCAATCAGATACCCAGTAATATAGTGCCAGTCAGATACCCAGTAATATTGTGCCAATCAGATGCCCAGTAATATTGTGCCAATCAGATACCCAGTAATATAGTGCCATTCAGATACCCAGTAATATAGTGCCAATCAGATACCCAGTAATATTGTGCCAATCAGATACCCAGTAATATAGTGCCAATCAGATACCCAGTAATATTGTGCCAGTCAGATACCCAGTAATATTGTGCCAATCAGATGCCCAGTAATATTGTGCCAATCAGATACCCAGTAATATAGTGCCAATCAGATACCCAGTAATATTGTGCCAATCAGATACCCAGTAATATAGTGCCATTCAGATACCCAGTAATATAGTGCCAATCAGATACCCAGTAATATAGTGCCAGTCAGATACCCAGTAATATAGTGCCAATCAGATACCCAGTAATATAGTGCCAATCAGATACCCAGTAATATAGTGCCATTCAGATACCCAGTAATATAGTGCCAATCAGATACCCAGTAATATTGTGCCAATCAGATACCCAGTAATATTGTGCCAATCAGATGCCCAGTAATATAGTGCCAGTCAGATACCAGGAATATTGTGCCAGCCAGCCCCCCCCCCCGTACTTACATGAAGCGGCTCCGTGTCCCCCGCCGGATGTCTCCTCCGTGCAGTCTTCCCTCTTGCACGGAGGAGGGAAGCAGACACCGGATGTGACGCGACGTCACATCCGGCGTCAGTTTTTTTTTTTTTTTTTTCGGCCGTCGCATCCATCGGATGCGGCTTGCCGGAAAAAAGCGTTCACAAGCGCAATGCGCTGTGAACGCGGCAGCAGGGGCTGGGGGCCCACGGGACAGCTGCCTTGGGGCCCCCCAGGAGTAAATGGGCCCAGGGCAGCTGCCCCGTTTGCCCCGCGTTAAAGACGGCCCTGGCGGCCACGCGGCCGCATAGGGCTAGTGCGCCCCCCCAGATATTGCGCCCGGTGCGGCCGGCCCCCCCTGCACCCCCCACGCTACGCCACTGCATATACCACAGCACACCGTCAGAGGTCTAGTGGAGTCCATGCCTTGATGGGTCACGGCTGCATTGGTGTAAAAAAGGGACCTGCACAATATTAGGCAGGCGGTCATAATTTTATGGCTAATCCGTGTACATTTTAGGGGGTTAGTTTTACTCTCCTTAGTAATCAGTTTCTCATTTTCCAAATTAGCCATTTTAATTGGCTTTTTACAGGCTTTGTTGGCAATGTGTGATGTATAAATAATGCTGCTGACTTTTATAATGTTCTTTTATATATGTTTTCCTGAGGTCGGTTTTGGTATGTATAATTTTGTAATGTCTGCTTAAAGGTATTCCACTTGTCTTCTGTGTTTTTTTCCAGGAAACAATCCATCCCACTCTACATGTTCAATAGATGCCTTTAGCCTGTCAAAGTTGGCCTTCTAAAATTAAGTGTTTTGTTGGAGTAGTTACCAAATAGCTTTTTTTAATCAATCACAAATGAAACCATGTTATGATTACTATTTCCCACGTGTTCTCTTTCTGTCTGTCTCATGACCTCTCGGCAGTCTCATTGGTGGAAGCGCGAGGGAACGGAAGAGTGTTTTTTCATATTAATTGCAGTATATGTGACAAGCTGGACCCAAGGATAGCATAACTGAGCAAATATTACTAGGACTTTGGAGTCTCTGAGTTGGTTTTATCCTATATTTGAGTAAGTCTTCCTTCTTAGTTTTTGAGAATATCTTCCCTCTTAGTTTGATATGGTATATAGATCTCTGGTTGGATAATCTTTTTTTTCTGAAAATTGCTTTTAGTATTGTATCTTGTGCATCATAGCTTTCTAAATTGGTGCAGTTAAGCTTTAGTCCTTGAAAATTGACTCTTCGGCATTTAATGCAACCACGGGGGAGAAATGACAATGCTGTGACATCCCACATCTTCATTGTGAGGATGGTAGGACATCCTGATAGACTGGTTGATGGAAGTTCATATTCAGTGGTTGATGCGGTTGGCAAAAAACTGCCCTAAACTTCTGCATTCAACATACCAAACATTGATTCTACACTAAAGAAACTGAAAAACACATAAGCTGACATGGATACATTAAAAAGTAAAGCAAAAACACAAAATTCAAAAAAGGAAATGCCTAGAAGATGCCCCTTTGACATCATCGCTACTTTTGGCTCTTGCGTTCAACCTTGCTTGTCACCAGTCTGCTTGTCTACACCAGCCAACAGCAGTGTCTAGGCACCCTATGGACATGGGTGTAGGAACCCCAAAAAATCTGGGGGGGACAGCATTTTTGCTCGCCGGGTATAGCAGCAGTAAAAATAAAGCTTGTAACATTGTATATTATATCATCAAGTTCCCACCAACATTACCAGGATCCTTGGTATACAACAGATACATTCACAGCACAACATCTACATGGTGCATTTTATCACTGTTACATGAAATATAGTCAGCGAGCTGTGTGTACACCATAAAACATACATCAGTATGAACCTACCACTTCTGCTGGAATGCCATTCCATGTATCCACTACCCTCTCAGTAAAGTAATACTTTCATTAGTCCCTGACCTTATCCCATGCATGCTTAAACTCCTTCACTGTATTAACCTCTACCACTTCTACTGGAAGGCTATTCCATGCATCCACTACCCTCTCAGTATAGTAATACTTTAATTGGTCCTTGGCCTTATCTTATATCTAGGATAGCCTTATACCTATCCCATGCATGCTTAAACTCCTTCACTGCATTAACCTCTACCACTTCTACTGGAAGACTATTCCATGCATCCACTACCCTCTCAGTAATGTAATACTTTCATTAGTCCCTGACCTTATCTTATATCTAGGATAGCCTTACACCTATCCCATGCATGCTTAAACTCATTTACTGTATTAACCTCTACCACTTCTACTGGAAGACTATTCCATGCATCCACTACCCTCTCAGCAAACAAACATTACATTTCTGACCAGAAAATAAACTGTAAAATATTAAATATTTCCAGCATTTCCAAAAGCTTAAGGTGGACCCCAAATATATGTATATAACTAGTAACATTTATACCAGGGCTTGACAACCTTAACTAAGTTTTAGGAGCCAGGAAAAAAATCTAGGAGCCAGACAACAGTACATACACACAAAGACATGCAGTCATATACAGTCAGTCACATAAACACATATACTCATACATACAGCCTGTCACACTTATACATACTGTCACATAGACACACACTTATACATACATACATACAGTCTGCCAGGCACACACTCACACATTCATACAGTCTGTCAGACACACACACACACTCATACATACAGTCGTTCACAGACACACTCATACATACATACATACATACATACAGTCTGTCGAAGACACACACTCATACATTCATGCAGTCTGTCAGACACACACTCATAGATACAGTCTGTAACATAGACACATACACTCAGAGTCAGTCACATAGACACACACACTCATACATGGTCTTTCACATACACTCATACATACAGTCTGTCACAGACACACACACTCATAGTCAGTCACATATACACACAAGCTCATACAGTCAGTCACAGACACACAAACTCATACAGTCAGTCACAGACACACAAACTCATACAGTCAGTCACAGACACACAAACTCACACAGTCAGTCACACACACTCATACAGTCTGTCACACTCCCTCATACAGTCTGTCACACACACACTCATACATACATACTTACATAGTCTGTCACATACACTCATACATACATACATCCATAGTCTGTCACATACACTCATACATACATACATACATACAGTCTATCACATATACTCATACATACACACAGTCTGTCACATACACTCATACATACACACATTCAAGTGAGCAGTTTTTTTTATCTTAAAAAATACATTTAAAAAAAATGTAGATCAATAGCAGGGATCAAAGCTATATCTCATTGCAAGGAAGGTGGGCATTTCCGTTCCAGGTTTGTCTGTGCCTCTTACAAAGGCACAGACCATCATTACTTATTAATTACATTATTTTGCCCATTCATTTGTCAGTTTTATTTTGCCCACATTTATTTGCCAGTGCTTTTTTTTTGCCCAAATTCATTTGTCAGGGTTTTTTTTTTTTGCCCACATTCATTTGCCAGGGTTTTTATTTTGCCCACATTCATTTGCCAGGGTTGTTTTTTTTTGCCCACATTCATTTACCAGGTTTTTTTTTTTTGCCCACATTCATTTGCCAGGGGTTTTTTTTTGCCCACATTCATTTGCCAGGGGTTTTTTTTTTGCCATCATTTTTTGATCATCTCATCAGTAGTAGAAGTCATTGGCAGATTTAAGAGACATGTTATTATGGCAGCTTCGGAAGTCATTGATTATTGCAGCTCTAAGAGACATTTTTTAAATGCCCCTAAGAGCTGCAATAATCAATCACGTTCCGAAGCTGCCATGATAAAAAGAAAAACGGTACATTATTGGCAGTGACACAGTCACTGTTCCTACCTCGTTCCTCCCAGTGTGGGGCTGTGTGACAGATGCCTGTAATATTATGCCAGTCAGATGCCTGTAATATTGTGCCAGTCAGATGCCTGTAATATTGTGCCAGTCAGAGCCCAGGAATATTGTGCCAGTCAGATGCCTGTAATATTATGCCAGTCAGATGCCTGTAATATTGTGCCAGTCAGATGCCTGTAATATTATGCCAGTCAGATGCCTGCAATATTGTGCCAGTCAGATGCCTGTAATATTATGCCAGTCAGATGACTGTAATATTGTGCCAGTCAGATGCCTGTAATATTATGCCAGTCAGATGCCTGTAATATTGTGCCAGTCAGAGCACAGGAATATTGTGCCAGTCAGATGCTTGTAATATTGTGCCAGTCAGATGCCTGTAATATTATGCCAGTCATATGCCTGTAATATTATGCCAGTCAGATGCCTGTAATATTGTGCCAGTCAGAGCACAGGAATATTGTGCCAGTCAGATGCTTGTAATATTGTGCCAGTCAGATGCCTGTAATATTGTGCCAGTCAGAACCCAGTAATATTGTGCCAGTCAGATGCCTGTAATACTGTGCCAGTCAGCCCCCCGCCAAGCCACCCCCCTCCCCCCCTTCCCAAGTACTTACATGAAGCTGCTCCGTGTCCCCCGCCGGATGTCTCCTCCGTGCAGTCTTCCCTCTTGCACGAAGGAGGGAAACAGTCACCGGATGTGATGCGACGTCACATCCGGCGTCAGTTTTTTTTTTTTTTTCGGCCTTCGCATCAATTGGATGCGGCTTGCCGGAAAAAAGCGTTTACAAGCGCAATGCGCTGTGAACGCAGCAAGCAGGGGCTGGGGGCCCACGGGACAGCTGCCTTGGGGCCCCCCAGGAGTAATTGGGCCCAGGGCAGCTGCCCCGCATTAAAGACAGCCCTGAGTATGCTGGGGGGGATTTCACCCTACCTGTCCCCCTACATTTTTTCCTGGGGGGGGATCCGTCCCGCCCATCCCCCCCGCTTCCTACGCCCATGCCTATGGACCTCAGTGGTGAAGTTTTATATAATAAGATACTGCACCATGTGTTTCCTTTTTTGCTCTTTTGTGTTTTATCTATACTCTTTTTGAATTTTCGGGATCTTCGTCTCACAGGTGTACTTAGTTTTTCCACACATGGCTTTTCCATTTTGGTTTTCTTTTTCCCATGACTGTATATTGCTTAATTTACAGATTTTATGTATGGTGCATAAACATTCATGGAATTTAGTTAGGTCTTCTATTGTTGGAGGATTTTTAGCTTTCCATTTTCTGGCTATTCATATTTTGGTATAATTTGTTACATGCAGAATTAAGCTTTTATTTGCTTTTGGGGTACGTTTTCTTATCATATCTAAAATGTCTATTTCCAGCTTAGGTTATAATGTCAGTCCCATAAGAAGTTATGTGGCTCATGGTGCCATCTTGACCACATTCTTTCCAACATTTGTTTGACCAGTTTCGACACAGTTAAATCCCTCAGGTACACAAAAAGGACATATTATGAGAAATCGAACAAGGCAGACAAAATACTGGTGTCAATGCTGAGGGCACAAGCTGCCTCCAGATTGATACCGAGTATTCGAACTGGGGAGGGTTCAGTGACCACCTGCCCAAAAGACATAGCGAGGGAATTTGGAGACTACTACCCTCACTTGTACCACCATACACCTGACAAATCTCTATTAAACCCCTCACACGTCAAAGAGGTCCAGGCGTACCTTGAACGCCTAGACATGCCCAAATTATCATACGCAGACAGAGATGACTTAGATGCTCCTGTTCAAGCTGCAGAAATCGCAGAAGCCATAAAGACACTCAAACCAAATAAGGCCCCTGGTCTGGATGGTCTCACTGCCCCATACTATAAAGTTTTTGGAGAAGACCTTATCCCCCATCTGCTACCACTATACAATGCAATCCTTGAAGGGTGTTACTTCACCAAAGACATGCAGGAAGCATCAGTGATCCTAATCCACAAAACAGGAAAACAAGCTGACATAGTGACAAATTATAGACCCATCTCCCTCCTTAATACCGACTACAAGATATTTACAAAAATTCTCGCTAACAGACTTAACAAACTGCTGACAAAACTGATACACCCCGATCAAGTCAGATTCATTCCCAAACGGCAAGCCTTAGACAAAACAAGACGATGCATAGATTTATTATGGACCGCAACACAGACCCGGACGCCTTCTCTGTTTCTATCCCTGGACGCGGAGAAGGCGTTTGACCGTCTGAACTGGTCATTCCTGAGACTCAACTTAGAACATATGCGCTTTCCACAAAATTTTCAAAACTGCATGGCCGCCCTGTATCAGTCCCCCTCTTCAGTTCTTAATATACCAGGAGCCCCACCAGTCCGTTTTCCCAACCACAACGGTACAAGACAGGGATGTCCCTTGTCGCCACTCCTGTTTGCTCTCTCCCTGGAGCCTTTACTACATGTAATCTGCTCCAACCCAGATATCTCAGGCATAAAAGTGGCAAAAGAACAATACAAAATTGCAGCATATGCAGATGACATCCTTTTATCCCTCACCAAAGCACTTATCTCCCTTCCAAACCTGTTCCACGAACTTACAATTTTCCAAGACCTCGCCGGCCTAAAAATAAACTCAGACAAATCACAAGCCCTATCTGCCTGCCGGCCCCCACGATTAAGTTATTAAAGCTGAACTTTGACATTCCGATCTCAGAAAAACCCTTGAGGTATTTGGGACTTAGACTGACCACAGATTACTCCTGATTATATGAGCTCAACTATGCCGCTCTCATACGTACTTTGAAGTCCGACTTAAAGAGGTGGTTACCTCTTTCTATTTTGTGGTTAGGGAGGTTAACCACAATTAAGATGAACCTACTGCCTAGACTATTGTATCTATTCCAAGCCCTGCCCATTCGACTGCATGCCCCAGATCTTGCATTGTTACAAAAAAGCATCAACGCGTTTATCTGGAACTCAAAACCTCCCAGAATCAATAAGACCACCATGCACTTGCACAAGTTGGCAGGAGGGTTGGGGCTTCCGGATCTTACCAAATACTACATCGTGGCCCAAACAGCCCAAATCGCAGCCTGGCATGTCCCAGTAGCACACATCAGATGGGTGGACCTGGAGCATGATCTATTTAGTCCAGATGTCCTCTCTCAATACATATGGACACCCAGATCAGATCGCCCTTTACTTCGCACATTATGCCCCTCAATAATCAATTCAATCAGAATATGGGACAGATATGCAATCAAACACGAACTTACGACAGACCACTCACCACTCACTCCTATCTATCGTAACCTTAGCTTCCCACCAGGTATGACCCCAGCACTCTTCAAGACCTTTGACCAAGGCGATATATCAAGAGTGGGGGATTTGTACAAGGATGGAAATCCTAAAACACATACAGACTATGCTTTGACTATCTCATTACGCACACAAGATATTTTCCGTTCCATCCAATTACGAGACTTCGCAGCACAACCCCAAGTGAAAAAAGCTGCCTAACTAATCCATCTTGGTTCTAGCGCACATGCTTGGGCTCCCCAAGGAGACCAGGGCTAATCTCGCAGGTATACCTTAACTTAACCTCTCCCCAATCGGAAACCAAGCTGACCTATATTCATGCATGGGAAAGGGACTTTCCTATAGATGGTCACCCAATAGATAGTCCGAGGACTGGAGGGGGATGTGGGACACCACAGCACAAATCTCCACATGTGTTCAACACAAAGAACAGGCATACAAAACACTAATGAGATGGTACCTAACACCATCCAGACTGGCCAAAATGAAAGTGATCCCATCCCCCAATTGCTGGAAGGGATGTGGAACAAAGGGTACATATTTTCATCCGTGGTGGGAATGCCCATTGATGCAGCAGTTTTGGTCCCAGGTTCAAAAAATACTGTCTTGAGTGCTTCAAAAGCTGGTCCCATTAGACCCACGCTCTCTCCTCTTATCACAACCTCTATCACAACTTCACGAAACACGAAAACAGGCTGATTGCAAGAGTGCCAATCGCAGCCAGAAGAGCCCTGGCCCAGGTTTGGAGTCAGCCCTCCATTCCCTCAATTGCCAGGGTCGTGGCACTGGTGGAGGAGGTGGTGGATATGGACTGTCTTACTACCATGCTTCACGACACTTCTAAAAGTTTTCTAAAGACATGGGGCCCGTGGAGGGAATATTTCCCAGCAGGGGTTTCTGGGATGGGCACGGGTGGTCTCGGCCATGTTAATTCTTTTTCTTGCTGTATAATAAGAAAACACAAAACTTCATAAATAAAGAATAAAAAAAAAAAAAAAAAAGATAAACCATTTTAGATATTGGGAATCAGACCTTGGCAGAGTTTTCCCCTTGGAGGTATGGTCTGCCGCCTGTATGAATACCAGAGAAGCATTACATGGAATCAGCTTACAAGAACTATTCTACAAGATCCTTTTTAATTGGTATTTGGCATCATCTCGCCTTAATAAAATGTCCTCCAGTGTTTCACGTCTGTGTTGGAGGTGAGAAAGAGGGGATGGTACACATTTTCACATATGGTGGTCCTGTGATCACCTGGCCCCTATTAAGGAAAAACTGGCAATCCTCATAGACTTCATTCTTCAAAAAAATGTTCCTCTCACACCCCAGTCTTTTCTTTTCCACTTTAATTTGGGCCCTATGCGTTTACCAAAATGAATCCTTGCAACAAATATTTTTATGGCAACCAAATTATCTTTGGCTCGCTTCTGGAAGAGGCAAGAAATCCTAGATTGGGATGAGATTCAGAAGCAGACAGATCTCCAACTAGTTTTAGAAAAAGTATTTTACTGCCGTGGGGGATTGGCGTCTACATTCAGGAATTCTTTTAAAATTAATTTTAGTGTTGGGAGTTAACTTACCTGTAGTTCTGCCTGGGGATCCTTTCAGCGGGGGCGAGGGTGGGCAGGTTCTTCGGTATCCACGGGGTCTTGGGAGAGGTGTTGCCTTGATGGAAACTCTAATTGCAACCTTCGTCTTTTTTTCTTTTCTTTTTCTTCTTCTCTTTCTTTACCCTGTTCGTGTCTATGTATTAGAATGGGCCCTGATTAAAACGCGCTAGGATGGCTGTGACCCATTTAGAACTTACTTTAACATCAGGTCAATAATTACTCATAGTTACCATGGACACTTAGGGGAAACTATATGATTTTTGCTCTACTACATTAGAGCTATTTTCAGTTGAACTGTTTATGACAATGTTTTTTTTTCATGATTAATTCATGCTAAAATCAAAGTTTAAAAATATTGGAGATTACTATGAATATTTAACTGAGGTAAAGACTGGGGCGTTATTGATATCAACTCCCACTTTAAATGAAGCAGCCTTTATAAATCTGTCCCCTCTCTTTGCTCATATTTTTTGGAGTCTTTTATGATATTTCCCTGTTTTGTAATGTGTTTCTGTAACTAGTACTGTATTTAAATGATTGTTTGTACTGTCTTTTTATACATGACAAAAATAAAAGAGATATTTAATTAAAATAAGAGATTGCACACCCAGGACATGCCCCGTCATCTACATTGCACACCCAGGATTTACCCCAGAGCATGAGCAGTGCGCGGGGAGCAAGAGACGCTGTGCATATGGCCAGCACACACATAATGCAAATGGCAGGTGGGGGGAGACTTTCTGATCTCCCCAGACAAGAAAGCACTTTTTTTTAAAGTGAAAGGTGCCTTTTCTGGTGCCCCCTGGGCGTTCAGTTTGTGATGCTTAGCTCTGTCTCGTATATTGCGTCTGAGATATTGTCTGGCAAGTAAGTGTCCTTTTACATTGTTAATGTCTATACTTTGGGGCCCCCCTTCCTGTAGTAAACCTGATGTGTATCTTTGCAGATCCAAACTCAATTGGATGCTGGTGCATGCTTACACTGTGGGTCTAATTGACCATAATATAGAAATATAATATACCCACCTGTGGCAATTGGTTACATCATTCCTCTATTTAATATCTATACCCCCTTTTTGACCATTATACACACTTTTTCTCACATCACGTTAATTGTTTTAAATAATTTTCGTTTTATATATCAATGAATGCCAAGTTTTAATCTCATCTTATTATCTAGTATTTTCAATTACTTGGGTTATCCCCTAAATATACTCCGCTAATTTAACCTAATTTCTTTTTTGTGTATATTAGAAGCACAAGTGAAAAAAAGTACTACCTGCTAACTCTAAAATACGTAAACACAGAAAACACTACAAACCATAATGGTTTATAACAAAAGAGGGAAATTCCACATTCTCGATGCTCACATGTACACATTATTTATGTTTTCAATGAACTGAACACAACTTTATTCTACCATGAACAAAATTCTACTTTGGTCCTCCAACGGCCCATCATGCTTCAAAGCACTACTGAGTCCTCCAGGAGACCATCATGCACTGCGGCTCCCTATGACTTCGCTTTTTCCTTCTCACAGCCCCTATTCCGGTCAGCCAACCAATAAGCGTTGATTGATAGAAAATTCACCCAATCCGTATTCAGTATACGACACGAATCAAATTGGATGTAGGCGGGTCCCAGGGTCACTGCTGAAGGAACCGGCTTTAGGTTTCGTTTTCGTGTTGAGTGGACGAAAAGAACCAAAGAAAAGATGGTGAGATCAGAGAGAGAGAGAGAGAGAGAGAGATATCTCAGTACCTTGGAAGCATTATGTAACACTGGGAGATGGTATAAGAGGTTTTATTAGAGTAGTAGTGTGTTAAATCGGGTGTATAGAGGGTAGGCTGGGACACTGACCTAGACAATATTTGCTGACAGGGTGGTGTGCTATACTATATGCAGCTTGTAGCGGTACCGTCTATGGAGACAGCCATGGATTTTAGGGGGTTAAAATCCGGAAAGGTTTGGAACAGGAGATGGGTGTTTGTTTTCAGGGGTGAAAAGCGGTAGACAATGTAATGTTATTGCCCTGCTGTTTAGTTGTTATAGCTAGTAGTAATTGGTCTATGTATAGTTCGTATTATGGGCACACGTGTGTGTGTGTATAATTGTCTGTTTTATAAGTAGTTTATTTGTTACTCTGTGATATGTTACATTTACAATTCCCTGGACATACTTGAAAATCAGAGAATATCTGAATGTATCTTTCCTGGTTTATGGTACCTTCATCATGTATGTTACTTGTGTCTTAAAAGACACAAGCACCAAAACGCATTTTTTTGGTTTTTGCCCTAATCGGTAGCGAGGGACACACAATGGCAGAGACCTAATTAAGGTCTTAACAGACCCCGTGGGTCATGTCACTTGTAACATCGCAGAGGCGGCCCACAAACCAGAGGTTTGGGCACAGGGCATTTTAGCAAAATGTAGTCAGTAAGATAAGGCCAGGGGCTAATAAAAGATTTTAGGAAATTGGACAGACTGATTCTTATCTGCCGACACATTCTATGTTTCGAAGTTGCACTTCACAGAGAAAAAAAAACAAGTGTGTTGGCAGTGACTTTGTATCTCAATAAACCACACTCTAATTACAAGGCTTGCCAAGTATGTTTAGACCTTTTTAAGAGCCAAACAGACCAATTCCGGAGTTACTTTGGTTATTTTAGTACCAGAGAAATGGTACTTTTAACAGTAGTATATGTAGCACAATCAAAAAACTTGAGTTGGCAGCATAGATTTTAGGAGTCGCAGCTCGCTGGCTACTGGAGTTGTCAAGCCGTAGCTTATCCTTGGGTTCGTGCACCATTCTAACAGAATGCTAGTGCTTATACAGAAGAAGTTGGAATCAATTAGAATTTAGAAGGTTAAGTGTAAAGTGTACATTGATAATGTGTTTGGGAATCCCAAGTTATACATTTGTTGAATGATTTCTTTCTTTCATTGCACTGCAGCTGATTTTTCAATATATTTTAAATGTCGTACAACAAAGAGAAGACCAAAAGTAGATTACAGAAGAACTGTGTGAAAATGATTGCCTATTCATGAAGTGTAGGCATTTTATATAGAACTGCTTTGCTGATTGACTATAAATAAAGTACCTTTTACCTCTTTAGAATTCCTCAATTTGAAATCAGACCGTGAACTTTATATATAACCTCTCATTACAGTCTATTATGTCATATAACGGTGGGGCCGTCATGGCCATGAGGGGGAAGAACTGCGTGGCTATCGCAGCTGACCGTCGCTTCGGAGTCCAGGCTCAGATGGTGACTACAGACTTCCAGAAGATCTTTCCCATGGGAGACCGCTTGTTTATTGGTTTAGCCGGCCTTGCCACAGATGTGCAGACTGTGTAAGTGTGGTGTTTACCTTCTGTAAAGACATTCATTTGGATAGCTAAAACATATCACAGTTGCCCTCCCTTTCCAGTAACCAATCATTTGTGGAATGAGGCACAGTACTTGAAGTAGGGGCAGTCACAGTGACAGGTTGCAAAAAGACTAAAGTCTATCAGGTTCAACCCTTCTACCTATCATTCCCGCTTTTGATCCAAAAGAAGGCAAACACCCTTAAGGAAGCCATTTTTTCAAATTTGACCACTCCTTGGATCAATAAGCTCTGTTATTAATACTTATTCTATTATTAATAGCCCTGTATGTCCTGCTTTTCTTAAACAAAAAAAAATCCAGACCCTTTTTAAATGCATCTATTGTATTTAATAGCGCCACTTCTCTTGGCAGTGAGTTCCATATCTTTATTGCCATTACAGTCTGTCTATAAAATCTTTGCTTTTCCTGTCTCTGGGGATGACCTCTTGTTTGTACATTTCAGTTGATGAACAGGTCACTGGAGAGAGCTTTATATTAGCCCTGCACATATTTATACAATGTTATCCACTCTGAGTGTATATAAATGCAACTTTTTTTTAGTCTCTCTGCATAACAACTTAGCTTCTCCATTCCCCTTATTAAATTTTGACGCCCTCTGTTGCACTTTTCTAGTTCCATAATATTATTTTTAAGGACTGTGCCCAGAATTGTACTGCATATTCAAGGTGAGATCTTACCATAGACTTGGAAAGAGGCAAGGTGATATCCTCCTCCCGCGAATCAGTACCCTGTTGTGTACATCCCAATATCTTATTGGCCCTTGCAGGTGCCGACTGGCATTGAGCACTGTTGCGAAATCTGTTATCACAAATGATTCATAAATCCTTTTCATTAGTAGTTGTTCCCAGTGGGATACTATTTAAAGTATATGTTGCATTATTATTTTTCCCATAAAGCATCATTTTACATTTGTCTATATTGAGCCTCATTTGCCACTTGCTTGCCCAGTCCCAAAATTAGGCAATTAGTTTAAAAATAACGCTTGATTTACAGGAAACCATTACCAACTCGAAGCCTTCTGGTCATCCTTTCTGAATTCCCTGATACTCAATATGTTCTATGCTATTACATTGTTAATCAAATGGTGTCCAGTCATCCCACATTAAAAGATAGTTAATACTCGCCTGCATTATTAATAAAATACAGACTATATTGATTAAGTGTTTTTTTTTTTTGTTTTTTTATCTGCTGTTTCTGTATTGAAGATTTTGTGTAATATCCTCTCTGACCAATCCCTTAGGTCCCAGCGTCTGAAGTTTCGATTGAATCTCTATGAGCTAAAAGAGGGACGTCAAATCAACCCCAAAACCTTCATGAGCATGGTGTCAAATTTACTTTATGAGAGAAGGTGAGCGGTATACGTTTTATTACATGGGCGAGCACATTCGCATATGAACCTGAATAATATCTGGATCTAATAATATGATATCAAAGAAGTGTGCTATTAAATTCAAACTCCCTAAACAATAGCATATAAACAACGAGAAGTGCCTTGCTGGTCTTACTAAAAAAAACAACAAAACATGTACTTTGAAAGTAAACCCGTTGTGTATCTTAATAGACACATGCGGGTTTACTATCTGCTGTGTGCACTGCCAATCAGAGCGGAGGCTTGCCCCGCTCTGACTTCCGAATGCGAGGATCTCTCGCTGCTAGCGCAGAGAGAGACCCTCGTTTTTGCATGGGATCAGCAGGGGGGACCTAGTTAAGGTCCTCACTGCTGATCAAATGCAGAAACTAGCACAGAGAGAGCCGCTAGCCGATCAGACAGCTGCCTGTCTGGAAGCATGGAAGCTGTCAGTCAGTACACGCCAGTTTATCCTCTATCAAAAAATACATACCAGTTTTTCCTCACATTAGGAACAACTAACATTTCACTTTGTGTGTGTGTGTGTGTGTGTGTGTGTGTGTGAAATATAAAGTTAAGTGTTCCTTAAGAAATAAAATAATAAGGCACGTGGAAATAACACCATCTCTGCTTACAAGACTATATGTACAGAGGGCCAACAGCCACAGAGAACCCCATTATTTTGAAATATAGGTTCTTATTCCATGGAATTTATCAGTGTGGAAACAACTATTGTGTGTAACTTAGTGGTTAACTAGGGGTGCTGTGGGATGCAAGTTAATATGAGGTATTGATGCAATAAAAGGTGTGCAGCTGAAGTAATTGGAACATTTACCAATCTATACACAGGGTTGATTACATTTGGCACCATTATAAGCATATGTACTTACATTGCAATAAGCCATATGATCCCCTCCAGACACCCCATTCTAAAGAAGCACCAGGGTGCTAAGAAAAAGTTCTACACTTGCCTACTGTTTTTAAGTTATTTATTTCAATGTCTATAGGACTGCTGCATACTACAGATATTTTGTAAGCCTCTACTGCAAATGGCAACGCCACTTTCATTCCCAAGTATTGTTAAAAAACAACAACTTTTTTTTAAATTATGCTTTAATTTATAAAGACAACTGAAATACAAATTTTCCTTACCTTTCTGCCAGTGCAAGCAGCCATCGTTACTACTTGTCTCAAGATTTATTCTAAGTTACTGTTACTCTGGTGTAAATATATGATATATTTCTTGTAACCGGTTGCTTTGTGGGGGATTTCTTAAAAAAAAAAAAAAAAATTGTACACCAGCCATTTGGTATATTTTTTTTGCCGAATTCAGACATAATCTGAGTGTGGTTACTAAAAGTGTAAAAAAATTGCATTACATTTACTTTGTTTTGTTAAATATAGAATTGGTGGCCCATAGTGTACTATGTCATGAAATTAATATTGTCTACTGCCCCATGTAAGTTTCTGTATGGTTTGCGGCCTTATCCTTCAAAAAATTGGGCAGTAGGGATTTTATAGTTAAGTCACAGCATAATATAGAAGTTAAAGAAAACCAATGCAGAAGTGGAAAATACATGCAACACAAGAGATCGTCTGTAGAAGTATTAGTTTCTCATACTGCCAGTGTCTCCAGACCCAGGATATGTGAAATCTAAATGCTATGGCCTATTAACTACAACTGAATTGACAAATGGACTGCAATAATCATGCATTAATAGCTACAAAACCTCTATAACTTGCCCATCTTTCCAACACCACTATTGATGCCTATTGTTTTTTGCAGTTCACTTGTGAGTTCAGTTGACGAACTTCCTAAAGGTTAACAGCACACAAAAAAAAAAATCTATTTTATTGCTTCACTTGGCTTGCATTAACTGTATGAAGGAATTTGGTATTTTGCATCTGATGTCAGCCATATCATGTCTTTTTCAGGAGACAATCTCATTGAGCATCTATTTATAGCTTATACTATGCATTCCTGGTATTCATGTACATATTTTGTTCTCCCTCCAGGTTTGGCCCATACTACATTGAGCCTGTCATTGCTGGTCTTGACCCCAAGACATTTGAGCCCTTTGTTTGCTCTTTGGACCTAATTGGGTGCCCCATGGTGACCAATGATTTTGTTGTCAGCGGAACATGTTCAGAGCAGATGTATGGAATGTGCGAATCACTATGGGAGCCAGATTTGGTGAGTGAAGAACCACTACATCAACTAATAAAAACTCTGTATTTTGTTAAAATTCATGTAAGTAACTGAAGTAGACATGAACTGAATTATTAAGCTTTACCAGATATAAATGAACTGCCTACTTCTTGTGCAGCTCCATACAACAATGCACGTTCACACTAGATTCAGTAACACAGATATTCTGCTATATTATTAATGCACCCTTTGAAAACAGGCATGAGTTGGGCTGAATGTTTGACGCATTGGGCAGCACTTATTTATTATCTTGGACTGATTAGAGACTCATCCATAGTAGAGGTTTTTCTGCTGATGTTGGTCAGCACGTTTTGCTCAATTCATTATTCCCAAACAGGAACCTGAGGACTTGTTTGAAACCATCTCTCAGGCCATGCTGAATGCTGTGGACCGGGATGCTGTGTCTGGAATGGGAGTGGTTGTGCATATAATGTAAGTATATCTAGAGTGCAGCATAACCATAAAAATTTCAAACCTGTATTTTTGTTCTCCAGACCACCACCTTACCATGCCTGTCCTGAAGTTTTGATAGACATTACATTTATTTATATAGGGTCAACAATTTGCAGAGCATAGGGGGAAACCACCTACTATATTAGACAAGCAGGGGCATACTGATACATGAGCTAGAGGGTCCTGCTCACAAGCTCATGATCTAGAGGGAGTAGGGGACAAGAGACACATGCGTGGAGAGGACAAAGGGGAAGATGGTGGTAATTACAGTATTTGGGGACAGGGAAGAGGTGATTAGGATGCAGAGCCTTAATCCACTTGAGGAAGTTAACGGTTGTGCAGGGTAGTATCAGTTGAGGGAGGCAATGGGAGGGGCCAAAGAGTGGAGGACTTCGTAGGTTACATATAGAATTTTATCCTAGAGCAGACTGCCTGAGTTTGTTATGCAGATGTAGAATAATTGGCCACAATTTAAAGTAAATCCTGGGTTAAAATGAAATATTAGGACAGCTAAGTAACCTCAGCTACAATAGCAATTTAATTTTTCAAAAGAATGGTATACAAAGTTATTTGGCATGCGTAACTTGACAAAGTAGGTGAACCACAAAAGGTGTTTTTTGGCAACAGCTTATGTCTTCTAAATAATGTACCGGAAAGGGCTTTGACATTTTGTATTCTATTAAAGTAAAACTTAGGATAGCTATGTCTAATTCCATGGTGGCTTTGACTATATGGAGGGCAGGGGCAAATTGCAGCTACACCATTAACTTCCTGTGACTTGTGCCACAGCACTGGAACTAGAAATTGGTAGCCTAAAATGATTGGAATATACTCCTTATCTATTCATTTGCTTTCAAATTTACGCAAAAATTAGGAGGAAATGTAATGTGCCTATTTAACTGTATGACTAAGTCCCTTCATCTTTAGGATGCTTCTAAAAATGAGTGCTGCTCAGTATGATTCATCTTGTGTAAATTTGATTTCTGTAAAAGGCAGGTGTAAGCTACATTTTGAAATCCCATAAAACCAGAGATCTTTTGGCTTAAAAATTAACCTGTATCATGCTTTGGTTGGATCTGTAACTGTCCAACCAAATGGCAAATAAAATGGCTGGCCTTTCCCCAGGGAGAGAGTGCTGCTGAAAAAAGGAAGACTAAAATATATTTATACTTTAAACGGTTTTTTTTTTTCTTTTTAAAACCACGCAATGGGGACGTTTTCAATCTCTATTACTGGTTGATGTGTGCTCACTTACTGGTAGTCCATACCATATCTGAAAAGCAAAGATGTGTGTGTTAGGTATGATTTTTCTGTCAACAATTCTGATGCTTCTCTCTTATTACAGAGAGAAAGATAAAATAACCACAAGAACACTGAAGGCACGTATGGATTGAAAATCTTGACACTGGATTCTCTGGGTCGATATCTGCATTTGTTTGTTTTTTATTATAAATAAATATCCATGGATTTGGATGTTGTGTATTGATTTACAGATCCACATCAGGTTGAGATTTTATATATAAGGTGTGTAGAGATTGGCCTGGTGTGTGTTTCACAAAGAACTCAAAACAAAAATCAACAGACAGCACCACAATAACCAAGAACACTCACTTTATTGACATGTTTTACAATCGATGAAGGAAATAAATTGGCAAACTGCTGTTTGTGGAAACATGAACCATTCCCTCACCTCTGCAAGACATTACTACTGGTTCTTGAATATAATCATCAAGGGCCAGTTCTATTGCAAGTGCAATATGTACTTTTTAATAAGGATAAAGGTTGGGAGGACATACTGTAACACCAGCACTCAGACAAAAGATGATCATTATATAAAAAGTCAGACAACCCTATATACCATGATTAATTCTTAAATACATGTATTCATGGAATAAAATATGACCTAGGAGAAAAGATTCAAAAACAACATAAGATGCAAAAAACAAAATCCCTTTTTTGTAAAAAAAAAAAAAAAATACACAAAATTGCATCTTGTTAATAAAACAATACTGTCAGAAACGATTAGCATTTGTAACAAAATGCTACCTTTATATGTAAACAGATTACAGAACACTTATATTAAACCAGTTTTATACCTGGGAGATAGGTTGCTGCTTCTTTATAGGATAAAACTAAAGGAGTGATGTGGGCATCATGGCGAAGGTTACATCTTAACCTAAATGAATAGCTGGCCCTTGTAGCAGTTAACATGTTGGGACCTATAACAGCATAAATAATAACAATGGAGAGGGACATTTAGGGATTTTCTGGCATCAGAAACATTAGCCTCTCCTGTAGTCATAGGATGAGGATTGAATTAGAGGAGAACACAGTGTGAGGAGAGGTAGATTTCTCCTGCCTGTAACTTTAAAAATGTACAAATAAAATTACAAGGTGGTCTAGGATAGTGATGGCTACCTTTGGCACTGCAGCTGTTTGAGAACTACATTTCCAATGGTGCTCGCTCACTTGCATTTTGCAGTGCCATGGTTAGCCATCTGTGCTCTGGGGAATGAACAAATTATTGAAGGTCATTACTTTGCATTAAATTACTTTGCCAGTTTAAAGCAGCCCCTTGTCCAAGAAGTGCTCATAAAAGAAACTTCCCCATCCTCAAGTAACATCAGTTAACATACCTACAATTCAGAATGAATCTACATCACTAAAGACTTTGTGTCATGATATAACATAACCTTCAATAATTTAAATTGGTTCAGATTGGATAGGGATTCAATACTTCTCGATAGTGCTTCTTTAAAAGGAAATATATATACAGTTAAAAAACAAAACAAAACAAAAAAAAGATTTATATAAAACAAATTACAGGGATAGGATCCAGTTATAAAACATAACATTGTTATGGACCTACTATAACTTGTAGAATGCATCCACAAGCACTTACTCCCTTACACATTGATGGCTATGTTTTTGCACTCCAGCTGATTACTACAGTTCTCCTGATGCTCAGGATTAATTGTTCTAGGCAGGTGCTAAAAGAGCATGACATGAAAAAAATATATTAAGACATGATAGATTTAAAAAGATGCCACCTTCCAAGACATATGCAATGCATGCTGCAGTGTGAGGGCTCTACTTAACAACAGCGTTCATGTGAAACTATTATTCTGTCAGATGAAAGACCATGGTTTCCTTCCACTTGTGCAGTGTTGTCTAGCTACTGTGGCTGAGCACAATGGGAAACAGCTTACAAGAGCAGTGCTAAAATTTTACTGCGCAAATGCAACTGAAAGCCTTCTAGTAGGTTGATCCAATATAGAACAAACCACACCCAAAAACATGAACAATGCCTTGTGAGACTGCGTCTAAAAACAAGTGTTTATATGAAGCTATTTTTCTATTGCAGAGGAGAATGTCCTTTTTAAAACAGGTATGCCTCACCTTTCTTTCCTATCTGCACTTTTCTTTTTCTATGTTGGTGAATGCTGACAGCAAAAGATACAAAGCTATCTCCATTTATCACCTGTGGGTGGTCCTAAGAGGCACTGATTAATTACAATGCAACACAGATGTTTTTGGTTTTCCAATCATTGTAACTGATTAAGGGAACAGTCAACCCTAAAAAAAAAATTAGTGGTTGCAGGTATCAAAAGAATATGCACATCAACGTAATTTGATGCATGCAGCCTCTCATGTCAAGGTACTGTCGTTTGAGGAAAAATGCCATATTGGGACATTAAATTCATTATTTTTTGGAACAGTTTGCATAAAATAGTTTAACAGACTCGCATGCGTCCCCTCTGCTCCTGAATGTGTATGAAGAGAAGAGCTCTGGGCATCATGTGTTTGAAAAGCTGAGCAGGGAGGCAAATGGATCTGCAGATCCCAGCAAAAAAAAAAAAAAATGGGGGCAGGTTTCCTAACTAACTGTAAATTGCACTTTCCATTATGCAGTAATGTTACACATAATAAGTTACATATATGCCATAATTAATATAGCAACATGGATCAATAGCAGGAGAAATCATCATCCTTCATTAAAATGTGCTTCAACCCAAAGGGTAGATTGCTACCTTTAGGACAAGGTTAATTTAAGTGATGGTTGCTGTTTGGGATGAGAAGGAAAATGCCAGCAGGAGATAGGTGGGGAAAGGTCATGTAACAGCAATAGTGTGCGTACAAAATGAACAAAATACTTTGGGTGTAAATGTAAGAGAGTAAGGGCAGGGAAGTCTCTACTGCGGCACGGGGGGTAGTAACTTAACTCCTATTTTGACCATTTGGTCTTTGTGTTCTGTAAATTCAATATTACAAATTTAAAACTTAGGATGGGGTAGTCACATGATCTTTAGCACAGGAGGGGCAGGCTATACAAAAAGAATGGGCATGCAGCACAGACCAGCTCACTCACACTCATGCAGACACTTGCACGCACATCTGGGGTGTGACCGTAATCTCTCTGGGCATAGAAAGGGTGAAGTGCAGAGAAAGGAGAGCTACGCAATGATGTTTGACATGAACTCAATAAAGCGTTTGGAATACTGCTCCGGATTCACGGTGGATATCTCCGCTCCAGCCTGGAAAAAAAAAACACAATTAGGAGGTGGTATTTGATAGGAATGCAGGATTTTGTTTGTGGTAAATTTGGTCACTTAGCTACAGTACTCACTCTTACCCCGTGCTTGACAGTTTTGGCTGCATGTGCAGCTTTCTTCTTGGCATCGTACGGCGTCAGGATGTCGATGATCGCCATGAAATAAACTTCTTTCTTGGGGGCATCTGCCAGAAAAGGGAATAGATTTAGTCACTATTACCCGTAGCGGCCAATTAGGATATACACCGTAATATACAATATTTCTTCAGCTAGAATGGCTAGGTTTTAAGTCTGTTGCCCTCAGTTAGTAAAAACATAGATTAAAAAGCAAAACGTTCCTAGAAACCTAATGTTGGAAATGGGAGGCATGCTTTTTTAAGGCACAGGAACCTCAATCTCAGTCAACTTCATCTTAGAATCAATTGCTATGTTGTGTATAAACTATGCAGAATTGAGCATGCAAAAAAAAAAAAATAACAAAAATACAGTACCTAATACTGCATGTTTTGCCAAATAAAGAAAAATATATACAATTTTAGATTCATTAGAATGGTCTGTGAGAAGATATATACACGTCCACACTTTGCGAGATGCGGGTGCAATGGCAACCTCTGGCTCCCGGAAGAAGATTCAATATAAGGCAGACGACCACTGTGATAACGAATCACAGCACTTGTATGCCGGCTTTAGGGCAGACACAATGGCGGCACAGGCATGACACCAAGGTTTTATATTTAGTAGCCACCAACCCACCGCTCCGTTACTTACTGTCATGGCTTCTCATTGCATAAACATCTACGGACGGGTCAAACTCCCCTGGTCCAAAGAAGCGAGGGAAATTAAGAAGGTTCCCAGGGCTGTCTGGGGGTGTGCCATAGGAGCAGATTGGGATCCCAGAACCATCCTCAAACTCTTCTTCCTCGGCTCGTTCTTCCACTTCCATTTCCTCCTGCTCAGCTCGATCTACATCGTGAAGCCCGACAAGAAGACTATAATCCATGATCTTCAGCACCGATAGAAACTGGGAACACAAATTTGGTATGACATTATAAATAGAGGGTTATCTCCCTTGTACAGTGTTTTAGCAGGCAGTATACATTGAGATATCTCTAATTTTCAATTATGTTCTCGGTTCAAAATCAAGATATTACACAGATTCACATATTTAAAACAATACATTTACTACTGTTCAAAAGTTTGGAGTCACTTAGAAATTTCCTGGTTTTCCATGGAAACACACATCAAATGAGTTCCAAAATGTTGATAAGGTTAGAAATAATGATTTTTAAATTTAAATAATTGTGTCCTTCAAACTTTGCTTTTTGTTAAAGAATCCTCCATTTGCAGCAATTACAGCCTTGCAGACCTTTGGCAATCTAGATGTCAATTTGTTAAGGTAATCTGAAGAGATTTCACCCCATGCTTCCTGAAGCATCTCCCACAAGATAAATTGACTTGATGGTCACTTAAGTACAATACGGTTGAGATCTGGTGACTGTGCTGGTCACTCCATTGTAGACAGAATACCAGCTCACTACTACTTCCCTAACTAATTCTTGCATAGTTTGGAGTTGTGCCTTGAGTCATTGCCCTGTTGTAGGAAGAAACTTAGTCCAATAAAGCGCTGTGCACAAGGTATGGCATGGCATTGCAAAATGTTGATGATAGCCTTCCTTCTTCCAGTTCTTATTTTTTTTTTCCCAAATCACAAATACTCATCAACTCTGATCCAATTAATATACAGATAACCGGATAGAACAAACAAGATGAGTCTGATCTTGGTCGTGAAGTATTTATATTACATAATACAAAACTTAGGAAAAGGAAGATACCAAAAGCTTCCAAAAAATTAGTCTGATCACATATCAAAGGCTGGGCTTATTAGTTAACTAAAAGTTAGTTGTTTATTAGTTAAAATAACAAAATAATAGGTTAATAAATACACCATACTAGATACACATAGTTGGGGATCTATTTTCAATAAACACATGAATAAACTAAATAATCCTGAATTAAACACAAACAAATGTTCTTCTTTGTGATTAAATGTAATTTGTTTGTCCATAACACTAAAGAGCTCAGTGAATTCGAGCATGGTACTGTGATAGGATTCCACCTGCAGTAAGTCAGATTGTAACATTTCATCCCTGCTAGATAAGTGGTATTGAAAAATGGAAACATTTAGGAACAGTAGCATCTCAGCCACAAAGCGGAAAACCACGTAAAGTCACAGAGCGGGGTCAGTGAGTGCGAAGGCGCATGGTGCAGAAAAATTGCTTGTGCCATGTTGATTCCATAGATGAATATTCACTGGTATTAATATAAGCACAAAAACTGCGGTGGGAGCTGCATGCAAGCCTCACATCACCAAGTGCAATGCCAAGCATATTATTGCATGGTGTGAAGCATGCCGTCACTGGACTCTGGAGCAGTGGAAAAGTGTTCTGTAGAGTGACTAATCATGCTTCACTGTTTGGCAGTCTGATGGGCGAGCCTGTGTTTGGCGGATGCCAGGAGAACGTTACCTGGCTGACTGATTTGTACCAACTGTTACGTTTGGTGGATGAGGCATAAACGTATGGGGCTGTTTTTCAGGGGTTGGGCTGGGCCCCTTACTTCCTTTGATGGGAAATCTTAATGCTTCAGCAGACCAAGACATTTTGGACACTGCTACGTTTCCAACGGTTTGGGAACAGTTTGTGAAAGGCCCTTTTCTATTCCATCATGACTGTGCCCCAGTGCACAAACCAAGGTCCATAAAGACATTGTTGGATGAGTTTGGTGTGGAACAAGTTAACTGGCCTGTACAGAGTCCTGACCTCAACCTTATCGAACACATTTGGGATGAACTGGAATGGAGATTGCGAGTCAGCATTCTCGTCCAGCATAAGTACCTGACCTCACAAATGCTCTACTGGAAGAATGGGCAAAAATTCCCACAGAAACACTCCAGAATCTTGTGGAAAGCCTTCCCAGAAAAGTGAAAATGGTTATAGCTGCAAAGGGAAGACCAGCTACAAATTAATGTCTATATATGTAGAATACAATGCCATAAAAGTGCCTGTTGGTGTAATGGTCAGGTGTCCCTTTTTAATGTAGAACAGCTAGTAAGGAGCTGGAGGTAGATTCGAAATTGTAGGATGTGCTGGGAGCTGGAGCAGGTAAAGTTGCAGTTTTCCCAGAGAAGTGGTTATGAACTAGCTGGACAGCATGCCAGGAGGTAAGCATCAGCCAGTTTAGCTCTTTATAATACTTAGAACTGTGAAATATTAAATCATATTGGGGGACAAATCGGCACAGTGTATGTTACAGTGTAACATTTACTGAGATGGATCTGCAGACCAGATACTATGTCCCGATAGCCTACGACCAGCATTAACATTTGCTGCACAATATGATCTAGGGCACAGCTTGTTCCAGTACTGAGAGACAATACTAATATGGAGAACAAAAAAAAAAAAAAGATTTGGGTCTAGCTACATGCAAGATATTTATAAGAATTGACAGTAATCCATTTATATACAGAGATTTGATCTTTATGTTTATTTGAGGATTGTTTAACTTTAGTAGTTTATGATTTACCATAAACAACATTGACATCTTATATCATATTTAGGAATAGCTTATTTCATCCTTTGAAAACTGTTCCAGTACCATGGTTTTCCCTTGTGTCCTGCATTAGCATTGCAAGTTTAAAATCACTAGTTGGCCACATTTCTCCTGCATAGGTTTCAGCATGTAAGAAAGTGTGGGTTAACCCATTTCATAGAAACAAGTGGGTATGGATTAGGGTCTGCAAAAACACAGTATCTCATCCACAGCAGCACACATTTAGTCAACATGATGGGTAGTACAACATCAGATTGCCAACAGAATATTCAGTATTAAATTATATAAAAAGGTACCAGCCTAAACACACGACTTAAGAATATTCAAAATTTTCCATCTACCTTTACTGTGAATACATACCATTAATCAAATAGGTTTTTAAAGTAGATAGGAAAATGGCAGACTGGATAAGACAATTAGATATGATGGTGTGATTCACTTGCAGTCATTACCACTTTCAGATACTACCCCTGTCAGGATTCTCACCTCCACATCTCTCTTCAGTTTTTCCAGAAAAATTTTCTTGTTTTCCTCACCCACATGGAGCTTCTGCCCCTCATTCAGAAAATCGTTATCTTTAAATGTGGGTAGCTCTTTTGCCTGTAAAAGTGAAAAGCGATATTGAACACACATTCACAGCACTGTATATAGGAATACTCAAATGGAAACTGAAGGATTCAACTTAGACATAATGTGCAACTAATCATATCAAGGTATTCTCAGATGCAGGTGAGGCCATATTAGTCTATTATGTAAAGAGAAAATATACCTAAAATGCACACAACAGCATATTAAAGAGCATGCTTATTTAACTTCTACATGCCACCTGCTCTGGATTTATCTGAATAATTGGTTTGTGTGCTCACCTTTTCTTTATCACTGGCTTCTCTGGACACTGTGGAACCCTAAATTAAAGAGGGGCGTAAACAATAGGTTACTGAAATGCTGTGCCACCTTTATAAAGCTAGAAACATGCTAAGAATGCTTTTAAACAACGTGTGACTCACCTTGAGATCATACTTCCGGTGAACCCCAAGCCGATGGCTAAACACATTCCTGGTAACAACCATGTAGGTTTCAACACCGTCCACGGTAAGTCGGTACATACCAAGGAACTGTGGAAGTAGTGTGTTACCGTGACACTCCACTATAAACTGCAAAGATAGAAAAGGGATGATATAGAATAGCTCTCTACATGAGATGTCCAGTAGACCTTTTCTTTCCCCAAGACCAAACAGGTCCCCCACCCTTCTGACACCCAGTCCTCCGACCTTAATCATTGGATTTCTGTCATGTCAAGTCAACTTTAAACTATACCGTGTGGACCTGCACTCTGCATTAAAAACACAACTCTTCTATATTCTCTACCGCTATCTAATACAGCGGAAATGTGAAGCTTATTTATTTTACACTTAATCATGTATATTTTAAAAACAGTTTAAATAAAAATAACAAGTAGTAAATACCTGGTGGTATTTCTTCAAGATATTGTGCATCTCAGCCACATCTTCACTGGATATCGTTTTGATGACAAACCGCCGGTCAAAAGTTGTGAGAAAACGTGAACCAAATCGCCCTTGGGTCTCGCTGTTCACTGGCGCACTGCGGGTCAGGGAGTTCTAGGAAGGACATAGATAAAAAAAAAACATTTTGATTCAGATAATTAAATGGAATATCATCTAAGTTAGGCAAATCTGTTTTATAAAATAATATATTTTTGAATTTAAACCTAAACTTGAATGTAATCTGAAACTGTATGTTAATAAAAGTTCCCAACCTGATAATCCTGATCATCGATGCCAAACCTTTCCCGCAGGTTTCGGAAGACCATGGGACAGTATTCCTTGAATTTGAAGCGGCTTGGCAAGTTCTCCCTGTAGATATCACAGTTGGGAGAAGTCAGCTTTAATAAACTATTATAACAGAGGATCAACAGAATAGGTCTAAACCATACCACGATACACAAGAAAATTCTGTGCTCAAAGCATATAATGAGGTGAGCAGGTACAATAGAAATGTTCAATCACAGTAATCAAGGAACACTCAAGATGCATGTGATGAGACGTTCATGTCCCAATCTAGCTCTGAGGAGAGTCATGGAGATGGCTCTTTACATGCATCACAATCCCTGTACATATCCAGTGCCTCTCCAAATATTTTCAGTCAGGGGAAAGAGTATTGAATGTGCACAATCTCAATAATACAATTGTATGCTCAGAATTTGCACATACAAGTCAGTAAGTGTTACAAAGCTTTGCAAGTATACCTTTGGTATAGCTCAGATATGCAAAAACTGTGAGGGTTGATAATAGGACATAGTAGGAATAATTCACAATAGGAGTGGAGACAAGACCCTTTAAATAAAGCCACATCTGTATAGTAGGATCCACTGCAGGTCTGTATAATAGAGAAACTTACTTGTTAAAAAGGTGATTGTCCACTTTGATCTTGCTGTAGGCTTTAAAGTCATCCGGCATTAGCATGACCGGTACAGGGACATTACTCAGCTCATTGACCTGAAAAAAATAGGGTGACAAGAAGATTGAGAATTAAAAGTGGAATTCACCAATAAACCTGCATGGTTAGTTGTCAATGAGGACCAATATTTAAGAAACTGTATCCACAATTTTCAATATGAGCAAATCTTACTTATATGCATAGTTTTTACCAAAGTTCTTAAATTCATTATTAAAAATGCAAACATGTTTAATAGGTTTATAATAATTTAATTGCCATCACCATAAGATGCAGCAGTATTGAGAAGACAAAATGAAAAGGAAAGTTGCAAGTGCTTCCAATCACCCACCCACTTCCTAAGAGCCTTCAGTGACCTGGGAGGCTGTGGTTATACTTACATCTCATCAGACCATGGGATGTCATTTAAAAAAAAAATGAAAACAATGCTAGGGATTTCATTTTTAAATGTCAACACTCGTTTTCTGGTAAAACAGCCGTTTGTAAACCAGCAAGCAGATCTTTGTGTTTATTCTGTTTACAACATTACACTGATTCAATGAATTTATAGGGGAGGAGACTAGTATACGAACCACAAGTAACTGAACTGTACTGCACTGCATCAGAGTTATTCACTTGAGACTATATGATTAACATATAGAAATGGGATGCGGATTTGAGGAATATGGGAAAATAAACACTGCTTGAGCTAGAAATAGCAACCGCATAATTCAATTTTTAGGGAAAACAGACTCTAATGGGGAGTTAGGAAGCCAGAAGACAGTTCATATGGATTGTCAAAACCAGGGAGAGATTTGAGATGCTTAGAATAAATAAAGCAGTGATATTCTAGCTTACTACAGCAAGAGTAGATATTTAGCAAAGATATCAATGGTTTTGAATCATTTTAAATAGAAAAGGCAACCAAATAAGATCACAAATATGAGATCACCAGCATTTCACTAAATCAGTCTAGAATTCAAACAAATATTGTAAAGAGAGCCTCAAGGTACCATATAGATGAGCAGCAGAAAAGTTTAAAGCAGCAGTGGCTCTTCTGATTTACTCTCATATAACGCCTGCGCAACAGTGATACATAAATTACAAAAATAACTATCTACTACAATTCATAAATACCCACTAGACGCCAACTGTGCATATATAATTCTGCATTTTATCAGGCAACTGCTGTTTCTTATTGCATGACTTATATAGGGGATCCTGATGATTATATGGTGTATCATATATTGCCAAATTGTAAATCTAACCCACAGTTCTGAAAGCTTGGAGGGGGTCATTGTATATATGTTTATACAGTGTATGGGTGGGTTTCTCACATATGCATGTTTTTGAATAGATGCTGATATGTATGGTAGACACACACATGAGAATGATCTCAAGAAGATGTAAAGTAATCCAACATCAGCCAGCAGGATTAGGTGTGGTTCTATAATGTATGTGACAGCTGACCACCATACAATAAGTAGCCTGGAGCTTAAAGAGCTATGCATTGTTGTTTTACCACAGGCAAAGGATTCTGAGTACAACGATAATGTGTTTGTCATTGTATAACTGATTCTTTTACTACTACTCCCTCCCCGCCCCCCAATTAAAAGCTGAACTCCCCTTTGCGAAAAGCTTACAAAGGGAGGTAATGCTGTATGTGTGGGGGTCTCACAGTATATTTAAACCAATACCTTTAGAATGACTAGTAAAAGCTACATGTTCTTACGTGAAGCTGCACAGGTTCCTTACAAGACATTAAATATATTTGTATATGAAAGGCCTCTTACTCTGACTTGCTTTAATGGTATGTATTGGTATTTCAAACTGTCAACTGAAATGGAGAGAATAGGCATTAAACATATATGCTCATTCCAATTTGTAAGTATATACATACATTGGAAGTTCAATGCAGGGCTACTTGATATATGAGGGGGTCTATTTTACAATAACATTTACCCTCTCTCTCCGCATTAGCAGCAATTGGGTTCGCCAACCAGACTATTTTGTACTGGCCACATCTAACTTTTGCAGGCTGCCTTGCAGTATGTAGAAGTCATATGTGACCAGAACAAAACCAACTAACTACACAAAGTGGTTCTGTGGGATCCACTACTTGATTAGGTAATTGATGTGCTTCTGGTCACATATACTGCAAAGCAGCCTGCAAAAGTTAGATGTGGCTGTTAAACAATGGCCGATGTAGCAACCCCAGTAGTAATTGCATGCTTCTTTTTAAGATGGACAGTTATAGAAAGTGCATACAACAGATATGCATAAAAAATGCCATCTCGTATTTTTTTGTAGGGGGATTGGAAGTAGCCAATAAAATTTAAATCTCACAATATAGGATTTTGAGGGTTTATACATGGGTGTCTATCGCACAGTAATATTGATACTCTACTTAAGAGCAAGCGTCTAAATATAGCATGATCTGTCCCCATACTTCATATCCAGTAAGTAATAGCCTGTTTTATAAGTCTCTCCTATATGAGGAGGTGGCACAGCATGATTGATTGATCTCCTATATAGGTGGGTGTGTGACCGTATGATTGATTGATCTCCTATATAAGTGGGTGTGTGACAGTACGATTAATATCTATGCAAGAGGGCGTTCTCACACCCAGTACCATTATCCCCAACATGAGAGTTCTGACAGTGTGATTGATTTCCCCATGTAGGTAGGTGTGTGACACCGTGTGACCGATCCCTATGATATAACAGAAGGAGGTTATCTGTATAATACGACTGATCCCCCACTATAAGTAAGAGGCGTCTGATACATATTCTGACATGTAATAGGATAATTCAACCCTCATACTGGGGTGCTGACAGCATGATTGCGCCTCCATATAAGAGGGGGTGCCGCTCACCGTATGGTTGACCCCCCACATCAACACGCTCAGGAGGGGTTCGCTGGCTCGGAAGAGCTTTACTTTCTGACACACAAAATGCTTTTTCTTGGTCTTGGTCTTGCTGGCGCTGCCCGCCGTGATGGTGCTGCTACAGTTGGAGGCCATGATCACCGCTTCCTCTCCACACACACACACACAGCGACTTACCGGGACCCCAGTCCCGGGGCACCGGCTCAGGCTACAAGAAGCTCATATCACCGGTCCAGCTGTCTCTACCCGAGTAAAAAGGGACACACACGCAATGCCCGGCCCCTAGTGTTTGCCAGACAGGTCCTGGACCGGGCCCTTTCAGCCCAAATCACAGTCCGTTGACTATAATACCAGTCCGTTCGCTATATTTGCCTTCAAGGATTGTCCCTGTCCTGGTGGCTCAGCCCAGATGCCTCAGAACTGGTGTTCGGTTCTGGTTACCGGTTCCCTGCTGTGTCTTAACCTCCTAAGGTTGGCAAATCTAATATCAAGTGGCTCCTCACTTATGCCCGTGAGACCCGGCGCTATTCTTTCCCGGTATCCCCTTTGGTCTCGGTCCGGTACTCCCGGTAGAGCCGGTCCGGTCCCAGCTCCGGACAAGATGGCGGTGGGCTGGGGGCGGTGCGGGTCACTGCACGACAGGGAGAGGAAAGGGGAGACCAAACAGCGAGATCGGTTACACTAAAACATAAATAATATTAGATAAAGGCGGTGAACGACACACAGCTATTCCACCCAAGATAAACGACAAGCTTGGCACAGGAAGGGAGGAAACTACAGCAACAGCAGCTGCGCACTGACCGAAGAATACTCAGCATCACCCCTTCCTTTCCGTGTGCTGAATGGAAGCGTCCGATGCTGCCTGACAGATTGATGGGGAACGTATTGACTAGTGATGGCTAACCTTTGCCATGCCAATTACTGCCGAGTATGAACCCCTTGATTTTCAGACAGCCAAACGTTAGGAAAAGCGCCAATCTTCATAACACGCAACAAACACAAAGTACTACTTCAATCCATGAAACTATAATTATTGTTCTATGCCTTAAATGCTTAATTTTATAAAATAAAGCGCTCAGAATGTAATTGGCAATTTTAACCTAAAGCTTGGAAAACATGTATAAAATGTGTATTTTAAACATCAGGTTACATGGTCTAATACATTAAAAAAATGTTACCAGGAGGTCAGTAAAAAGGAATAATCCACCGTTTTCGATTTGTCTTATAATAAACTGCTATTTGTGTTTAATTTAGCAATGGCCCTGGTTCATATGCACTGTTTATAATGTGGTGTCATTATAATTTTTGGTTCATTTTGGGGTTTGCCATTTCCAAACAGGAAGTTAATTTCCAATAGAGACTGGATCACTTGGGAGTGGTGTAATGTTTAAAAATAATTACTCCCAATACTTGTGCTGGCACCAGTACTGGACTAATAAAAAAAAGAGCAAACCACTCCCACGAGTCCCAGACGTTATCTGTCAACATAAACAATGTACAATAAAATAATACTATCAAATTATACATTTAAACCATCAAAACATAAAGTGTGTCTGCAGATAAGAACCATTCAATCCATCTAAAGGCTGCCCAATTGGTGCCTAAAAATATCTAAATTATTTCATTAGTCCCTGGCCTTACATATAGGTTAGCCCTATGCCTACACAAGGGGATGGGACTCTTCATCGCGGCTGCTTTCGCGCAGCCGCTTCACCGCCGACTCTACAGCACAAGACAGATCGTCGCTGGAGATTTCATTGCGGGACATTTCATCGCTAAAGGTAAGTATTTTACCGATTTTAGTTTGTTTAGAATTAGGGTTTAGGGGGTTAGAATTAGGCTTAGTGTTTGGGGTTAATTTTACTATTAGGGGTCGGGGGTTAATTTTAGTATTGGGGTTAATTTTAGTGTTCGTATTGGGGTTTAGTGTTACTATTGGGGGGGGGGGGGTTATTTTAGTTTTACTTTTAGATTTGTAAGAGCTGACAGTTCAGCGCTGAACTGTCAGCTCTTACATAGCTGCAGCCACGGTGAAATGGACGCTTTATACTTCATTGCTGACAGTTCAGCGTTCTAACTGCTGCGCTGAACTGTCAGCGATGAAGATGTGGCGAAGAAGTGTCCTAAGACCCCTACACAATGCATACTTACTCTCCTTTTTCCTTAACATTAACCTCTATCCTCGTCATTGCTAAACCAGAACTTGCTAACTTGAACACAAATAATCTGGTGCCTGGCAAAGTGGCAGTGTTATTCCTCATCTATGCTGCATCACTTAAAGTGACAGTCTAGTCCCCCAAACTCCCTTGGGTGCAAAATGAAGATTATTGCTTGTATAATGCACAGGATTTTTCCAGTGTGATTTGATTTGATGCAGGGTTTCTGTTTAAATAACATTTTTAATATTTGCCTCAAGACCCCCCATGCAGTGATTACTCTGCATGTTTACTGCAGGTGCAGCAGCACTGATTATATAGACACTGAGGATATAAAGTTTTGGTTCATTTAGTCACTTCCTGTGCTCCTCAAATTGAATACATTGTGTGGACTCTGAGTGACCTTGCTCTTGTACACAGTAGGATCTATTAACAGTGCAACACATCATCTGAAGACATCACTAAAAAGAGACAGGAAATTTCATTCATTGGAATGAATTTATTCTCATTGGTTCCTGCAGCAAAAAACTGTCAATGACGTTTCCTCAGCTAATCCTGGTTTCCTGAAAACTGCTCTGATTTCACAATTACATCTGCCTGTATTATATATTTTAAGCAATGCAAAATGTAAAACATGCATTTTAAAGTACATTGAAAGCACATTAATATATGGAAGATGCATTTTGGGCACTATAGAGGGCATTGAACCCTGATGAGAATAATGCAAAAGTAATAAAAATATATTTTTAGAAATAGTAGCACCCTAATGCTTAAACCCAAACTAGCTTTATGTGATAATGACACTGAAGACTCAGTTTTGGTGAAATGACACTTGAAGTGTCATATGACACAAGCGATCTAACATTTTGATGGAATTTACCCTTAAAAATCAACTATTATGACAGATTATGGGGCCCAAAGGTTCAGAAAACATTAAATGGTATCCTTGATTGTTCACTTAGATGACTGTGGGAGGACTTTGGATATTGCGGAAATGGCCGAAAACCTCCCAAACAAAGAAAAAAAACTAAAAACAAATATTAAAATAATTACATTTTTAAAAGTATATGATATTATATATAATATCTACTATTCAGAAGTTTATGGCCACATAGAAGTTTCCTTGTGTCTTGCTTTTCAAATGAGTTGCAAAATGAATAGGAAATAGTCAAAACTAAATAGAAATAATTATTTAGATGTTAAAGAAGGACAGTTTTTCCAGCCTTTTCCAAAACCAAATGTGATTTAGTTTTTCATGGAAAATAAGGAAATTTCTAAGTGACCCCAAAGTTTTGAATTATAGTGTATATACCATAGCATTAGAAAAACATTAAAAATGTATTGTCAATTGTCATGGTAATTGTCAACAAGATGCTATATTTAATAAAAATGAATCATGATCAAATATACCATTCCGGCATAAATGGTGCAATTACTATAGTAATCAACACAACATGTAGTAAAATGTACAAGTATACAATCTGCCACTTAGTAACCCCAATAAAAGCTAGGGAATGGCCATGTACACATATGTACATACAGTAACATATTATTCCATAACAGCGCTTGTGGTAGAATACTGGTTATGTCATGTCAGGTACAGGTTGGTATCACATCACCGGTTATTGTTCGCTGTTAGGTAATATGTACCCACAGGGGACGGGTGGCTGCCTTAGTAGGGGGAGGCCAAATCCAGTCAAGTGGCCGATTGCGCTACCGAATCAGCCCACCGATTCATGATTCTCAATTGCAGCAAGCGTATACTGAGGTCATGTGACCTCCTGGCACTCCGACTCAGAAGAAACAATACATAATAAACAATGTTTTTACTGTTACAATGTTTTTTTCTTCCAAAGAAACCTATGCAACAGTGTTTCTGCAATATTTTGTGTCTTTTTAATGTGATTTATGGTAATGAGTAATGTTTCCACAGCAAAAGATGTTGGGTACAAAAAGCTGAAATGATCTAGGGGTTGTGTAGAGGACAGCACTTCTTTTCTTGGATACGCTAAGCACTGAGGATGCACACTGACAGGAACCACCATTCCTGCGAGGATGCAAGGACAGAATGAGAAGATTTATTTCAAACACTGATGCGGACAATGCAGAGTGCTTAGTGCCAGCGCTTCTTCAAATAAACATTGTGATGTGTCCAAGAAAAGACGTGCTGTCCTCTAGACCACATAATACATACCACCATTACAGTACAACCCCACTGTTCACACACTAGCTTAGTATGCACAACTTGTAAGTACAGTGATTACAGGTGTCGCCTGGGCCATCTAAGGTGGGCGGTCCAGTTGCAGTGGCAACCCCTACACTTACAAGTGGTGTGGACAAAACTAGTACTCCTGTATGTAAAAAAAAAAAAAAAAAAACTTCTTCCAGTGACAGATCTGCTATAATGAGCATAAAATGTAATTCCCCAGCACATTCCATATATATTCTCCTAAAACACTGTTGTAAGCAGAAATTACAATAGCGAAATGTAAAAAAAAAAAATACCTAAAAGTATTTCCAGTTCATTCTCTATGTTGAAGGGTTTAGCACCTGTCCCTACCTAAAGCATGTCTGACTATTAAACAGACTAGGCATGGGCATCTGCAGAATTTTTTTCGGGGGGGCGGGGGGGGGCTTTGGGGGGTCATACGTATACCATCGTCCATGCTGTGCCGCGCCTCTTTTTGACAATAAGGCCAAAATAAGGGCTGATATTTTTCCCAGCCTTTCATTCAATAGTGACTCTCTAGCATTTATCTCAGCAATAACAAGAATCAAAATTTCATTTGATTCAAATAATAATAAAAACAAAATGGTGCAACATCACAATTTATAATCATCACATTTCTAAAAGCGGAACCATAACTCCTTTTTCATCCTATATATATATTGATGGCATTCTAATCTGGCACTCATGGCCAACAGTCATTAGCATAGTAAAAATATAATCATTAAAAAAAGATAGTAAAAACCATAGCATTTTAATAAAACCTGAATGCTCTGAACAGAATAGCAGTATATACATAGTGTGCTCTGCATAGATACACAATGGTGATGGGAGAAATAAAGGAACATTTACCCTGATAAATATCATACTCTTTCCTAATATCCCAGCCAGGGACATATTATAACCTATTTTTAAATGCTGTAAAACTATATCCAATATAAAATACACAATCTGCTGTCACTTCCCCTGTTTAAATTATCTTTGCATGGCACAACACTATCCAAATATCAATAATATACAAAAGGTAACACTCATGATGCCAGAACACAGCAAAACGGAAATACTACTGGGCCACAACCTCCTTGGAGAGATATCCTCAAAGAGAAGAGATAGACTGAGCCAAATAGTAACGATCAGTCTGGGGTAGCAGAGGCCCATATATTTAAAATGGATATGTATCTCTGGATTGGATCACCTGGGAAGAGTACTTAAGGAGAGAGGTACATCTCCTAAATAACAGATAGAAAAACACCTAGTGCCCTAGAAGAGAAGCACAGAATAAAAAGGAAGGTGCAATTATCTTTTCATAAAGTTCTTTTCCAAGGCTGCGGATGTGCGCTGAATTCCATGAATGTTGCGTTTAACTCTGTCCTCCACTGAAGATGTGGCGGCACTCTCCAACTTCATGTGACTGCACGGGAGAAAGAAAACATGATAAGGTAAGCAAGTCCTCTGCACAAAGAGGACAGGTAGCTGTAGTTTTTTGCGTGGAAGTCCAAAGTGTACAATTTGAACATGTGCATGTACGGCATCAGATAACAAGGGGTTAAAATGAACGGGCACCATGTACCCCAGAACGGATAAGATTTTAGTTTAGACAAAGACATTTCCTCTTTCATTCTTACTGCAAGAATTTGCTCTCCTTCCTCTGTTGCTCCTTTTCTTGCTCCTTCTCATCTTCTTGCTTGTACCTGCGCACATTGCTCTCTCTCTCTACCTCCCTCTTACGGGCATCCTCCATCATTTCTAATCTCCGTCTCTCCAGTTCTGTAGTGGACAGCTTTCTAAAGGAAGAAATTCAACAATTTAGTCAAAACACGTTTCCCTCCTAAATGGGGTGACACAGAACGAATATTCTTGTTCCAAAATGGCTTTGTGCCAATAAAGCAAGCACAATTCCTACATGCCATGTGTTTATACAAAATATACAGTTCAGCCAATCTACTCTGCATACCATCCAGACTGTTGAGCTAGTTTTTGAGACTCAGGTGCTGACCGTCTCAAAAATAGCTTTGATCAGTTCACCTCCCATTACTTTAAATGGGGAAGATTCGAACCTGGGGTTTTTTTTTTTTTATAAGTCAAATTCGGACGCTGAATTTGACTTGGTCTCAAAATGAAAGTTGACCTCATCTAGCTATTCTCAAATTTTAGTAAATAGACCCAAGAGATTCCTATTCCATGTATCACATTACATGTAAGACTCTGACCCTTTTACTTTCAATCTTTGACCTCTTGCTACAGCATATTGCGTCCTTAGATATTAACTTGCCTCCTGTAAATCCCCTACATAATCTTTATCATATAAGAGAAAGACTTGCAAAGTATTAACGGTTATCCAACAATTTCTTAAAGAGACAGCAAAATTTAAATATTAATACTTGGTATAGCCTGACACCGGTCGCCGTCTATACTTTTCGTCCTTGCGAGGTGAAGGGCTCCTCCGAGGCTTGCTATGTGCCCCCTCCAACTTCGATCTGCCCCTGTAGAATACAAAGTTACATAATTATCTCTTCAAAATAATCAACATTTCGCTGTGTTTGATGTGTAAGCAGAGTAAATGGTTTCTGTAAGAACAGATTTGCCAATTACAGTCATACGGCACCTGCATTTCAGATTTTACTTCATTTCTAAAATTACAATTTGATACCATGTTATAATCTGTAGCTCCCCTGAATCCCTGCAGAGGTAGATCTAAAACAATCTTATTACCAGCACACGTGTTTAGCAGTCAGACACTCACTCTGTATTGGAATGATGGGGACTTTGTGAGCGATCCCGATGCCTGCCCTGCTCTGGTCGATCTCTTAGACTGACAAAATTACTTTGATCTCGGACCTGTGGGAAAATACAATACTCAATATAAACCACTTTCCTTCCCTCACCCCCTGGATTTAGGAATAAAGGCTACATTTCACAATTTTAACCACATATAACCCTTGTAAGTGGAGGCACAAATCATTCTCATCTTTATATTGCATTAATTTATAACGCACCAACAATTTATACAACGCTGCGTGCACAGTAAAAAACGGTTACAAACTGGGTGAGATGAAGACGAACTGAAAAGATAAGCAAGGCAGACAGCCCTGCTTGCAAGCTTACAATCTAAGAAGAGGGGGGTAAGAGACACATGCAGCGATGATAGAGGGATGAGTAGTTAAAACTTCTTTGGAAAGGCGAGTTTTGGAGATTGGGAGTGAGGGAGAGAAGCTGATATAGTGCATCTTTAGTGAAATCAGTCAGTATACCATATTTAACTGAATTACTTTAAATGTGATCTCTGAACAGTAAGCACCATTGCCTTTACAATTGGGATTTTTAACGTTTTATACACTACATGAATAAAAGTATTGGGACAACTGATCATTACACCAACAGGACATCACATTCTAAATACATAGTCATAAGAGCTTCCACTCTTCTGGGAAGGCTTTCTACAAGATTTTGGAGTGATTCTGTGGGTTTTTTTGGCCATTCATACAGTAGAGCATTTGTGAGGTCAGGCAAAGATGTTGGATGAGAGGGCCTGACTCGCAATCTCAGTTTCAGTTAAGCTCAAAGGTGTTCACTGGGGTTGAGGTCAGGGCTTTGTGCAGACCAATCAACTTCTTCCACACCAAAATTATCCAACTATGTCTTGGTTGCTGGCATAAAAAAGGCCTTCCCCAAACTGTTCCCACAAATTTGGAAGCATAGCAATGACCAAAAGGTCTTGGTATGCTCAAGCATTAAGATTTCCTTTCACTGAAAGTAAGGGGCCTACCCAACCCCTGTAAAACAGCCCCATACCAATATCTCTCATCCACCAAACTTTAGGCAGGCAGGTAACTTTTTCCTGGCATCCATGCAGTGAAGGGCGATTTGTCACTCCACAGAAAGTTCACATGGAGTCCAGTAGCAGTATGCTTTACACCACTCTATTTAATGCTTGCCCTCGTACTTGATGATGCTCGGCCATGGAAACACATTCCATGAAGCTCCTGCCACACAGTTGTTTTGCTGCTACTAATGCCAGTGGAAGTTTGGAACACTTCAGCTATGGAATCAGCAGGGGGTGCCATTTGGCATTGGCCACTTTTACTCATCTTGTGCCTCAACACTCAGTGATCCCACTCTGTGACTTTAGCTGTTTTTCCACTTCTTCGATGAGATGCTGCTGTTCCTAACCACTTTCACTTTCCAATGTTTACCATATAAGATGACCCTGATTATAAGATGACCTCCCAAATTAAAAGCCTTAATATAACACTACCCTATAGTAAAAAAAAGTTTAACTTGTATAAACTTGATAAAAATTATAGAAAAAAATAATGTTTTGTTTTTATTTCCTTTTATTTGCCTTAGCCAATGCATTGCCCCCATAGCCTTCTGCCCACCATACTTAGCCAATGCTGCCTCTACCACCCCAGACTTAGCCAGTGCTGCCTCCCCCTCCCTTTGGCTAAGGCTGGGTGCCCCTTAGCTCCCTTCCCCCATCTGTCCTCCAGATGCTGCCCCAGTCTCCCTCGTGGCTAGCGGGGGCAGGGGGTGGATGTCTGCATGTTATATGCAGACATCTTACGGTGCTGCCCGATACTTCATTCTTCTATGACGGACCGCCGGAAGGTCATGTGACCTCCTGGTTCCGGCATAGACGTGCCGGGCAGCACCGGCTGCTTGCGAGGGGGATCCAAGTCCCCTGCAGTTCTGCGGAGGACCTGTATCCCAGTCTTCTAGACAGACCTCTATTTGAGGTCTTATTATAAGACGAACCTCAAATGTAAGATGAGGGGCATTTTTAAAAAAAAACATTGTCTTATATTCAAGCAAATACTGTATATAACAAGGATGAAATTACACAAAGTGACTTTTTGCAAAGGTGGCATCCTATCACAATACCATGAGTGAATTCACTGAGTGATTCAGAGTATTCAAAGTAGCCAGGTAAGAAAAATTCTGCCATTCATCTGAATTTCAAACGTAACCCCTTTGTGACCAGAGAGCTTTGAAAATGTTTTATCTTTTGTGTCAACAGCCATTTTAAAAACTTCTGCTGTATGTGTGTTTAGATGTAAATTCTCTCTCTCGAAAAATCGTTTGCACATCTGCAAACACTAATAAAACACTTGCTTCTCCTGAGTTTAGAAATACCCAAGGTTTGCATGATTTTTCCTGTTTTTTTACAGAAGTGAGAGAAAATAACAGAGCAACCCCAAAATTTTTTATAAGTATATAAATGGAAAAAAGCTAAAGAGGGAAAATGTTGGGCCCTTGTTATCCCAAATGGGAAATTTGGTAAGTGAGGACAGGGAAAAAGCAGACATTTTAAATCCTTTTTTTTTCTTCTGTTTATACTAAGGAAGAACAGATGGATGAGCCCCTGCTACCGCAAGTTACGGAACAGTCATCACAAACATGGGATTGGCCGACACAGGAAAAAGTGTTTATGCAATTAAACTCTGTTAAGATAGACAAGGCCCCAGGGCCAGATGGTATACACCCAAGGGTCCTTAGAGAGTTATGCATAATTCTGGCCAGACCAATATTTATGATCTTTAGGGATTCGTTCAGTTCAGGTATAGTGCCAACAGACTGGCGAATGGCGGATGTCATTCCAATATTTAAAAAGGGATCAAAATCTCTGTCTGGTAATTATAGGCCAGTGAGCTTGACATCTGTAGTGGGGAAATTATTTGAAGTATTGCTAAAAGTGTACACTCAAGAATACATCTTGAATCAGAATATAATTAGTAAAAGTCAACATGGTTTTGTGAAAGACAGGTCTTGTCAAACAAACTTAATAACATTCTATGAAGAGGTCAGTAAAAATATAGATCTAGGTGTGGCAGTTGATGTGATCTATTTGGATTTTGCTAAAGCATTTGATACAGTTCCACACAAAAGGTTACTCTACAAATTGAGAGAAATAGGATTGGGGGCAAATGTATGTATTTGGATTGAAAATTGGCTAAAAGATAGAACACAGAGGGTTGTTGTAAATGGTAAAGCTTCAAATTGGACCAGGGTAGTGAGCGGAGTACCTCAGGGGTCTGTTTTGGGACCTCTTCTTTTTAATCTGTTTATTAATGACCTCCCACGTTGTGCTGAGTGCCAAGTCTCAGTGTTTGCTGATGACACAAAATTAGGTAAGGTAATAAAGACTAATCTTGATGTTTTTTCTTTACAGGAAGATTTGGACAGAGTAGGGAACTGGGCAAGAAAGTGGCAAATGAGGTTCAATATAGACAAATGTAAAGTTGTGCATTATGGGAAAAATAATAACAAAGCAACATATACGTTAAATGGTATTTCCCTGGGAAAAACTACTAACGAAAAGGATTTAGGAATCATTGTAGATAACAAACTTGGCAACAGTGCCCAATGCCAGTCAGCAACTGCAAGGGCCAATAAGATATTGGCATGTATAAAACGAGGTATAGATTCACGGGAGGAGGACATCATCTTGCCTCTTTACAAATCAATGGTAAGACCTCACCTTGAATATGCAGTACAATTCTGGGCACCAGTCCTTAAAAAGGATATTAAGGAACTAGAAAAAGTGCAAAGGAGAGCTACAAAATTAATAAGGGGATTGGAGGATCTTAGTTATGAAGAGAAACTTAAAAAATTGCATTTATTTACTTTAGAAAAAAGGCGTCTCAGAGGGGATATGATAACATTATATAAATATGTGCAGGGCCAATATAAGGAGCTCTCCAGGGACCTGTTCATTAACAGAAATGTACAAAGAACAAGAGGTCACCCCCTGAGACTGGAAGAGCAAAGATTTCATAGGCAGCAAAGGAAGGGATTCTTTACGGTAAGGACAATAAAATTATGGAACTCACTGCCAAGAGAGGTAGTGCTATCAACCACAATAGATGCATTTAAAAATGGTCTGGATGTTTTTTTTAGAAAAGCAGAACATGCAGGGGTATTGATAGTAGGGTGAGAATTGATGGTGGAGCTTTTTGATCCAAGGAGAAATCTGGTTGCCCTTTTGGAGTCAAGAAGGAATTTTTTTCCCCCTAGGAGGCAACATTCGAAAAAGCTTCCTTAGGGGGTTTTTTGCCTTCTTTTGGATCAAAACGCTGAAATGATAGGTAGAAGGGTTGAACTTGATGGACTTGTGTCTTTTTTCAACCTAAATTACTATGTTACTATGTAAGTAGTGAGGGAGGGAAACAGGGTGGACCAAGAGAAGTACCTCCTCAAACAGCACAGTGGTGCTGCAATGTAGCAGCAGCTAGATTGAATGGGGAATTGACTAGATAGGGGTTTTCAACTTGGGGAGCAAGTTTCATTGGGTGTGAGACAGAGTGGCCCTGCTTGCCCCTCCCCACGGACAACCATGGCTGGATTACTCAACAGCATTTCAACCGTGACAACCAAAATTCAACCAAAATGGAATCGGACAAACACCTGATTACGTATTAAGCCACGGATGCTTTGTCTCCTATCTTATATCATATCAGAAGTTTTTTCTAAACATCATATGCAATTACTTTTCTTCATTTGCAGAGGTGTTTGGCCGGCTTGTGGTTTGTTGAAGACAACATGCTTTGTCAGATGGACAGAAAGCTGCATATCAGTTATGTTCTGGAGAGATTAACTTGTAGTTAAAGATGGGCTACAGGCAGTTAGTGACGCAAACCGAGTGAGGTAGATTTGAATGTTATCTGTTTATAGGTCATACTTAAAACTGATTAAATTAGGTTCCCTTGAAAGGCAGTGTAAAGGGAGAAGTGCAGAGAACTGACCCTTTGTATGACACCGTTGTGCTATTGAGTTAAGTGGAAAATGAGCAATAAAGTATATAACACGTGATCCAGGAAAAAGCTGTGCAACTGCATAAAGGGGGCACCTCCTGAGAGCTAAGTGGGAGAGTCAGTAGATGCTGCTAACCAGATATTTCAAACTTCTCTGGATAACTTCCCTTTCCTGTCATTCCTTGTGGGCTTCATATACAGGAAGGAGCCCTTCTAACTTGAGCAAGTATTTTTGCTCTGTTACATGTGAGTGTAATACCTATCACTGCAAATGTGTTCATCTGCATATTTGTTGATATGTACAAGAGAGGCATCATATTTAAAGATCATGAGTATATTGTGTGTTACACGTGTGATTTCACATTTTTCTTATTTTGTTACTATGGATTTGTGAACATAGCGCACCTTCTGTGTATTTTGTGCACTTTTTTGTACTGCATATAGGGAGCAAACCATTGAGAGGATAGTGTCTTAGTTCCTTATAGGGAGCCAACAAGGCCAGTTGCAGGTCGTGAAGAGGAAAGGAGAACTTATAAAGCTTTCAAATTTTTAGTAATATTCAAAATATTGCAGACTGAATACCTGTCGATTACACCTGTACTTTCCCTATTACAAGCCAACTCCTTCCTAAGGATCTCAGGTGAAACTCTTTTGAGAGACTAAAAATCTACCTTTTTTGTAATAATTGTTACCATATTCTACCAATCAACAAGTCTGGAATAATAATAATAAATCCTCTATTTATATGCTTTTATTAAGTATCTACTCAACAGAGAATTGCAGGGAACTGAGATGGGAATTTCAAACTTAAGGTCAATGTATCCGAGTGGGAAAATTTTTCCTGTTCAGCTGTATTGGCCTTAAGCTTGAAATTCCCATCTCAATTCGTTGTAATTTTCTCTGTATTGAGTAGACCGTTTGTTGTTCTAACAGATATCCCCTCTTGAAATGTGTGCATTGACTTTCTGTAATACTGACCTGCAATCCATAGCCGGGTACCTTGGAACGAGCTGGGGGAGACTCTGAACGGTTTTTGTAAGACCTAGTAAAGAAGGAGAAGCAAGAGTAACTACTCTGATGTCTGGAGTGAGGATATTTAGCTAATCATAGTAGAGAGAGACAACTTATTGTATCTTCTACATCCCCTTCAACTGAGTTAAAACATACCTTACACATTTAGCTTTTTTCTGTCTCTCTGCCTAACTTACCATACCGTGTACTTGGCACAGCACTTTCCTGTTGTCCTTCTACTATACTTTATCTGCCTGAACTTGCCACCAGTGCTATAGAATGATCATTACCCCAGCTCATGCTTCTATTCCATCTAACACATCCACGTTCAAGGCTCATCTACTTTTCTTTATTTATTTATTTATTTTGGATTAACTTTCTCCTCTCTTATGGTATGATATATGATTTTAATATATTGTACTTACCTTCAGTGATTTTCTATTATTTATATTTTTCCATGTACGTGTATGTGTTAACTATTCACTTAGGCTTAAAATTTACGTGTGCCTACCTATTCTGATATATTTATTATTCATATATTTTTCTTTGCCTACCTTTTGCTCTAGGTATACTTTAGCCTTCTGATATTTTTGGTGGCTCTCCACCTTATTTTTTTTAAAATACATAATTAAATAAAATTGTCGTTTTAAGTGTTCTGTGCTCTTTGTCTAAATACTTTGTGCCACAGATCCACTACCTTTACACAGATACACAGCTTTTGCTTCTATTCCCACATCAACATCTCGCCTGTTTGTAAAGAGCACTGAAACAAAGTGGATTACCCAGTATCTCACACGGTACATTTATGCCCATATATTTACATGTCCTCCTACCTGGTCCTTCCCCTATCTTCCTCTTCACTGCTTCCATCATCTTCACTGCTGGAGCTAGCTCTTCTCTTTCTCTTCTTCTTATCCTTCTTTTTCTTTTTGCTTTTCTTGTCCAGACTGGTCTGTAGCTGAATGTTGCAATAACACACCATGCTTACCGTAAAAATATATTGTATGAGGCAGGCTCTTCTGCTTGATTAAAACTGCTTTTGGTTAATCAACCCTAGTTGGCAGACCAGCTCTCTAAATGATTGGTGGGTGAGTTTGTGGGCACGCTCGTGAGTCAATTGCAGAGGAGATGAGTTACAGAAGACACAAATCAATCAATGCTGCGTGTCACAGAGTTGCTCCCTAGGAGCTTGTTTCAGAAGCCTTCTTTAAACAGCTGAAGTGAACTGCTGTTTGATTAAGTAGCTAAGACCATCTTTAACAAACCCCCTAATGGGTTCATCAACAGATACATTCTTTTTACCATTTTAAGACATCTATTACAGCTTTGGCATTTTATTATACTTCACATGGGAAAATAAGGGTAAACTTTCATTACTCAAGCCTCAACAAACAAAATGAGGGCATAAATCTATCTGATATCTGCTAACGTAGATGCAAGATAATGCCATAAATTAATAAAAGGGACACACTCACCACAAAATGAAAATGTTTTATTTTTTTTATTTTGCATTGTTGATTTCAGATATGTCTATTGTTTTTGTTATAAGAGTTTATTTTATGAAATATTTTACTAAACAAGTGTGAACGTCCATTTTGTGAAATAGTGTTTTTGGGTGCCACCCCCTAGTGACCTAGTACAAATCTATCACTTTGGCGGTGGGGACACAGAATGCAGTCTAAAAGTCATAATTCTGGTCATAGACTTGCACTGAATGGGAGGGTAATGTAACTATTACATCACAAGGGGGCATTGTTATAATCCTATCAGGTCAATCTCCTCTCTTTGTATTGGAAGGCAGTTAAAAAAGGTTGTACACAGCCACCTAGTCCTGCCCACTATGATTCACAGGAGCCAGTAAGAGAGCATGGGTGTGTATTATGACATCATCATGCAGGGTTGGCCACAGTTGTAGGGTGAGACTTGCTGGAACATGTAGGCATTGTTACATCATGGGAAATATTCACAAAATGGAGCCAGGAGATAAATACCTAATTTTATTTTTCCTTGTATACGCAAAAAAAAAAAAATACAGTGGCATATGATTTATATATGTGTTTGTTTTAAATGACTAGGTTATCTAGTTACATCTTATGTAAGTGGAAGTGTCCCTTTAATACCTTCCAATAACATCTATACGTGGCTTCCATTTAGTTTTTAGTTAAATATGAAAAATAAGTGTTTGAATGAAAGCCGTGTGAGAATTCACTTACCAACTCTCTAATCTTCTTCATCTTCACTGGGTTCTTTAAAACCTCTCTCTTCTTCTCATCCTCCCTTTTCCTGGATTAAAAAATACAAAACAAAGAACAGGCTTGGTGTAAGCTGTTATGTAATGGAGAATAATAAACTGACTGCAAATTGTCAGGCATGTTTTCTATTACAGCACCTTATCATAAAGAGTGGGTCTTCCCGAATCTTAGTTGCCATATCCAGAGATGAAGTGGCACTAGATGCATTAAATATGGACCCTGGCAGAAGTCCAGTCTCGGTAGAAGGGCCTGATTCTGGATCTTGCATCTTGTCAAGGATGAATTTGTCCACAGGACGACCCAAGAGGTATTCGTCACGATTCACCATACCCCCTGGACCTTGGTACATCCAGTCCAGCTTTTCATCTTTCTTTCTGCAAACAGAATACTAGTAGATTTAGCAAAATCTTGCAAAAGTCAAAGAACTATAATCTACCGTATTTATCGGCGTATAACACGCACTTTTTCTCCCTGAAAATAGAGGGAAAATGGTGTGTGCGTGTTATACGCCGGAAAAAAAAAAAATCTAAAACTTACCTCGTTCCTGCTCCGTCCCCCGGTGCTCTGAAGCTGCGTGGCTGTAAGGGAAGCGTTGTGAGCTTCCCTCCAGCCGCGCGGTCAATAAAGTGTGTTTTTTTTTTAAACAAACTTTATTGACCGCGCGGCTGGAGGGGAGCTCACAACGCTTTCCTCACAGCCACGCAGCTTCAGAGCACCGGGGGACAGAGCAGGAACGAGGTAAGTACTGGGGTCTGGGGGAGGAGGGTGGCATAACGAGCATACTAAGGGGCAATATCCTGGCATATTGGGGGCAATATCATGGCATATTGGGGGCAATATCTGGCATATTAAAATGGCATATTGGGGGCAATATCTGGCATATTAAAATGGCATATTGGGGGCAATATCCTGCATATTAAAATGGCATATTGGGGGCAATATCCTGCATATTAAAATGGCATATTGGGGGCAATATCCTGCATATTAAAATGGCATATTGGGGGCAATATCCTGCATATTAAATGGCATATTGGGGGCAATATCCTGCATATTAAATGGCATATTGGGGGCAATATCCTGGCATATTAAAATGGCATATTGGGCCTCAAAGTTCTTTATTTGAAATGTAAGTTTTTTTTTCCTAAAATTTCCTTCTTAAAATGAGGTGCGTGTTATACGCCGGCGCGTGTTATACGCTGATAAATACGGTATTTATTTATATGGTTTGTGTCAAAATTTAGAGGACTAATTAGTGGGGCTTATACATAATGGGGTCTAAAAGTGAGTAATTAACATGTTTGATTTCCATGGAAAGCCTTTAGAACTATGTCCCAGAACTGTCCCTCGTTCACTGCATGAAGACAAAATCAAGAGATATAATTCCAAGAGACTTGTATACAAATTGGTGTTAGATCTCTGATAGAACTTAATATTTCATGATGGGGGGGGGGGGGGGGGGGTCAACTGCCAGGACAGCAGTTAAGTGTTGCATATTTATTTTAGAATAAGGGTTTAGAGAACTGCCAACCTGGGATACGTAATAAGTACAGGTGCAATATGATAGACTGCTTGTATGCTCTCTCCTAGGGGGCATATATATGGAAAATATATTGAAACAAGTAAGCAGACATGCACACTGAAGTATGAATAAAAATATATTTATTTAATGAATGGGATAGGAACGACACATCTAGGTAATATGGTAAGGAGAAAAAGAGGTGTAACAAAATGCGTAATAAATGAAAAAAATAGTAAAAATAAATAATGAGCAAAAAATAGGAGAAAAAACAAAAGAGCAAATATATGCAGGAATGCAATGTAAGCTAGGGACAGGCACAGCAGAGAAATATGCAAAAAAGAGAAAAAAATAAAGGTACAAAAGTACAAAAAATGCAAAAATGAAAAATAGAAAAAATACAGGAACTGCAGGAAAAGTAGAAAGAAAGCACAAAAAAATAAGCACAAAAAAATATATACAAAGCCAAAAAACAAAAAATATATGAGTACAGAGTATATCCAAAAATGAAATGGTCAAGGGCTCAAAAGGGTATAGAAAAGGCAAGTAATATATGTCCAGTACACGGCCGACCACTAAAAATAACAATAAGCACACAAAAAAATAGAAAAAGTGGATATATATAAGGGAGTACAAGAAATAAGTACTAAAGAAAAAAATCTTATGGCAAAAAAAGAGTCCACAAGAGAGCCTCCTGCTGAAATAAATCCAGGGACCTGCATCAAAACAATACCATAACAAGTAAAGTAGTATCAAAAGAAAAAAACGTAGATCCAAAAATGAAATAGTAAGTACATGCAGAGTAAAGTCTTCACTGGCAAAAAAACGAAAAAAACGGTAAAAATGAAAAGAATAACGAAAAAGTAGTAGAGAGTGAAAGGTCCATAACACAACTCTAAACTAAAAAAACCTTGAGTGATGCAGGTGCAATCCTGGGCATTAGCTGCTGAGGCTGGGCACAGGGCGACGCGCTCGGAGTAGATCTCCTTCCAGGGCCTTGCCGGGATGTGGATACAGCTGGCCTTAAGTGCTCGTTTCCAGGGGTAGCGTCATACTGTATGCGCCGACGGGCGCTTAGCGGTCACGCCCAGTGGGCGTGTCCGGGGGCGGGTAATATTGGATGCGAAAAAAAGTAGAAAAAAATAGAAAAAGAAGCAGCTGAGCGTTCAGACTGCTCTAGATGGCATGAGAGCAAGTCGCCTCTCATGTCTCTGCTGCACTACAGAAAAAATAAGTAGAAGTGCATTATACACAACACGTGATGCACATTCAAAGGGACATGTACCCAAACATAGGGGGGAGAGGGGACAGAGGAAAAACGGGGGGAGGGAGCTGGGAACACAGGGGAGGGAAATAAAGAATGGGTCAGGGAGGGGGGGAAAAAAAGAAGGAACGGGACACGGGGGGACTGGGTAGGGGGAGGGTGGGGAAAAAAATGCACTGAACAGGGAAGGGAAAGGGGAGGTGGGGGAACAAAAAAGGGGGGAGGGTTAGGGGGCTCAGAAGGTGGCTAAAGAGTGTGTGGGGAAAAGAGGTAGGTAGGGGGACTCATAGGTGCATAGGCTCATAGAGGGAATACTAGAGAAGATAGAGAGAGAATGGATATTAGAGGAAGTGAATTAGCTCATAGTCTTCATTTAACCCTCTGGGGGAGACAGTGTCTAGTATGCTGATCCACCTAGTTTCTTTTTGTTTGAGAGTTTTTTCACGGCTGCCACCTCTTCTAAGGGGGGCTACTCCATCTATGACTTGAAACCTGAGTTGGTTGACATTGTGTCCTGCGTCTCTAAAGTGTTTGGCTACTGGTGCCTTGTTGGTATTCCCACCGGCGAGGGCAGCTCTAATAGATGTTTTATGTTCAGATACCCTTTTCTTGATCTGTCTTGTGGTCTCACCTACATATAATAGTCCGCAAGGACATTTAAGGATGTAGATCACGTAGGTGGAGTCACATGTATAGTAATCATTGATTCTATATTTTGTGCCACGATGAGGGTGTAGGAATGAGTGGCCTTTGATGATGCTGTTACAGTGATTACAGCTGAGACAAGGGAATGTGCCAAATTTGGGTTCTGTAAGGAATCTGGATTTTGTTTTCCTGCTACCCACATCTGCCGAGACTAAGGAGTCCCTGAGGTTGTGGGATCTGGCATAGGAGAAGAGTGGTAGGTCATGGAGAGGAGCGGGAAGGTTGGTGTCGGCTTGCAATATGTGCCAGTTTTTCATAATGGCTTTCCTGATTTTGGTGCTGGCGTTGGTGTATGGTGAGACAAATGGTATGCGAGACGTAGATTTATCACTCTTCTTAGGTGTCATGAGTGCGTCTCTAGGAATAGTGGATAGCCGTTTTCTCTGTGATAGTAATAGCTTGTGGTCATACCCTCGGTCAGAGAATTTCTTTGACATTTCATCAAGTCTGGTCTCCAGGATCACGGGATTGCTTACAATCCTCTTGGTGCGTACCAATTGGCTGTAGGGGAGACCTTTTTTGCAGTGCTCAGGGTGGAAGCTGCTATAGAGGAGTAGATTATTTTTATCTGTTGGTTTGGTGTAGATATCCGTTTCTAGTGTGTTGCCTACACGGGTGACGGTGGTATCCAAAAAGGAAACTTTGTGCGCATCCAGTTCCGAGGTGAAGTTGATATGGTTATTGATGGAGTTTACATCCATGATGAACTGAGTAAACTCACCTTCTGTGCCTTGCCAACATACGAATACATCATCTATATATCTTTTCCAGATTACGCAATGTTTGAAGAGAGGAGTTCTGTAAATCCCGGTGACTTCAAGGTGGTCCATATAGATGTTAGCGTAAGTGGGGGCTACGTTGGACCCCATAGCGGTGCCAACTTGCTGGAGATAGAGTTGATCCTCGAAAAGAAAATAGTTTTCCGTAAGGATGAATTTGAGGAGATTGAGTACGTAAGTCTTCTTAGCTTGGTTCCACAGGCCAGTTGTGTCAGAATCTATAGTCCAGGACACGGCCTCGATGCCACCTACATGTGGTATGGATGTATAGAGACTTTGTACGTCCAAGGTTGCAAGGAAAAAGTTGTCAGAATCTGGAATAGTGACAGTATTAATGATGCTGAGAAAATGATTGGTATCTTTAATGTTGGAGAGTTGGCTAGTGACATAAGGTGCCAGAAGTTTGTCCAAAAATATGGACACTGGTTGGAAAATAGAATCCGAGCCTGCCACTATAGGTCTCCCCGGGGGTTTAGTGGCGTGTTTATGGATTTTGGGCAGGGTGTAGAAGATGGGTGTAAGGGGGAATGGAGTGTGCATGAATTTAACCTGTTGTTTGTTGATGATTCCCTCACGTAAGGCTTGGTCATTCATCTTCTGTAAGGTATCTTGGAGTCTGGGTTCTGGGTCTGTGTCTAATTTCGTGTAAGTATTACCACATTCTAGCTGTGAGTGAATTTCAGTGATGTAGTCGTGGTAATTCATGACAACCAGGGCACCACCTTTATCTGCGGGTTTAATACAGATGCTTTTATCTGATCTAAGGGTTTTGATTATGTGGCGTTCTTCTTTAGTAAAGTTGGGTTTGTTATGATATTTCCTTTTGAACCTGTTACTGATCTCGCTATGTTTGGTACGTTCCAATTCTTTTTTGGTAAGGTTGATGTATGTCTCAACAGAGTGATTGGTGTTGGGAGGTTGGAATTTACTTTTAGGCTTAACAGCCACAGGTAGGTGTGTAGATGCAACATTAGGAGTAGTGGTGGAGCTATTAGTAGTAATAGCCTCTGTGTCTGTGTCTTGTGAGGTCAAGGGTTCTAGGAGGTATGGTGTGATGGATCTCTGTGTGGTGTCAGTGGGCATGGTTCTGTCCGTGATGGTGTTGGTATCTAGCTCAGTGTTGGAGAAAAAAGCTTTGAGTCTTAGATTGCGAGAAAATTTGTAAAAGGCAATGTCATATTCTAGCCAATTGGTGTTAGGTGTAGGAATAAAAGACAGGCCTTTACTGAGTGTATTAATTTCTGCAATGCTCAGTGATCTATCCGAGATATTAAAGACTAAGTCCGGTTCGTTTGGAACCGTGTTCTCATGCGGCCGTGTGTTTGGTCCCTTCTGTTGTCCCCTTCTTGTCGGCTTTGCTGACTGGTTGAAGGAAGGTCTAAAAAAGAAGAGGAAGAAGAAGAGGAAGAGGATGTAGTACCTGTATCTTGCCATCTTAGTGGACGTGTCCGGGTTGTGGGTTTCGGGTACTGTCTGGCGTCTCTGCGATCGTACCAGCTGTATACCCTGTCTTGCTCGTAGTCCCGTTCGTCCCTTTGGAATTTCTTTTTCTTGAATTCTTCGGTCTCTTTTTTGTATGTGGCTAGTTTGGTATCTAAACTCTGTTTGAGCTCTTCCAGTTTCTGTGGTGCAAAAGTTTGTTCGACTTCTTTTTCCAATTTGGCCAGGTCTTCCGTGGATTTTTCTACTCTGCATGTACTTACTATTTCATTTTTGGATCTACGTTTTTTTCTTTTGATACTACTTTACTTGTTATGGTATTGTTTTGATGCAGGTCCCTGGATTTATTTCAGCAGGAGGCTCTCTTGTGGACTCTTTTTTTGCCATAAGATTTTTTTCTTTAGTACTTATTTCTTGTACTCCCTTATATATATCCACTTTTTCTATTTTTTTGTGTGCTTATTGTTATTTTTAGTGGTCGGCCGTGTACTGGACATATATTACTTGCCTTTTCTATACCCTTTTGAGCCCTTGACCATTTCATTTTTGGATATACTCTGTACTCATATATTTTTTGTTTTTTGGCTTTGTATATATTTTTTTGTGCTTATTTTTTTGTGCTTTCTTTCTACTTTTCCTGCAGTTCCTGTATTTTTTCTATTTTTCATTTTTGCATTTTTTGTACTTTTGTACCTTTATTTTTTTCTCTTTTTTGCATATTTCTCTGCTGTGCCTGTCCCTAGCTTACATTGCATTCCTGCATATATTTGCTCTTTTGTTTTTTCTCCTATTTTTTGCTCATTATTTATTTTTACTATTTTTTTCATTTATTACGCATTTTGTTACACCTCTTTTTCTCCTTACCATATTACCTAGATGTGTCGTTCCTATCCCATTCATTAAATAAATATATTTTTATTCATACTTCAGTGTGCATGTCTGCTTACTTGTTTCAATATATTTTCCATATATATGCCCCCTAGGAGAGAGCATACAAGCAGTCTATCATATTGCACCTGTACTTATTACGTATCCCAGGTTGGCAGTTCTCTAAACCCTTATTCTACTTTAGTTTATTGTCTCCTATGAGAACTCCCTCCCTTCCTGTTTATATACGATACATCTTATCCTTTACGGCTCCGATTGAGCCCACTAATCTGTATTTCCAGATTACTCATCATAGGAGAATCCTTTACCTGTCCTCTATATATTACGTTCTTACCCTATACTCTAACCCATTACATCTTATCTCGTACCCCTACATTACCCGACACTTAGTCTACTTTATCGACCCCCCTACCTTCCCCAGCCCCACTTATAGATCTATTCCTCACTCTCCCTTTCTCTTTATCTTATCTGTCATTCTCCTAATTTGTTCCCTCCTTTACTATACATACTCTATTGCCCACATTTATGGATACCTTCGCTTACAATGATCAGGATTTTGACAGGATTGTCTCAAATAGATCGAATAGACAATTCCTAGGACAGGGTACAGATAGTATCGCATCTAAACTAGAAAGAGAACTTAAGAAAAAGATCAACACTGAATTACACTCTGACACCCTGATCGAATATCTTAAGATAAGAAGGATCCCACGCGGCCTACGGGTACGCTTACGCCCTAACCTATGCAAAGACAATACACAGTTCTGTTTGAAATGGTACAAAATCCTGAACAAATGTTCTTTTGATCTAATGCTATTAACGGTTGAGACCCTACAGACTGATCTAGAAAAATCCACGGAAGACCTGGCCAAATTGGAAAAAGAAGTCGAACAAACTTTTGCACCACAGAAACTGGAAGAGCTCAAACAGAGTTTAGATACCAAACTAGCCACATACAAAAAAGAGACCGAAGAATTCAAGAAAAAGAAATTCCAAAGGGACGAACGGGACTACGAGCAAGACAGGGTATACAGCTGGTACGATCGCAGAGACGCCAGACAGTACCCGAAACCCACAACCCGGACACGTCCACTAAGATGGCAAGATACAGGTACTACATCCTCTTCCTCTTCTTCTTCCTCTTCTTTTTTAGACCTTCCTTCAACCAGTCAGCAAAGCCGACAAGAAGGGGACAACAGAAGGGACCAAACACACGGCCGCATGAGAACACGGTTCCAAACGAACCGGACTTAGTCTTTAATATCTCGGATAGATCACTGAGCATTGCAGAAATTAATACACTCAGTAAAGGCCTGTCTTTTATTCCTACACCTAACACCAATTGGCTAGAATATGACATTGCCTTTTACAAATTTTCTCGCAATCTAAGACTCAAAGCTTTTTTCTCCAACACTGAGCTAGATACCAACACCATCACGGACAGAACCATGCCCACTGACACCACACAGAGATCCATCAGACCATACCTCCTAGAACCCTTGACCTCACAAGACACAGACACAGAGGCTATTACTACTAATAGCTCCACCACTACTCCTAATGTTGCATCTACACACCTACCTGTGGCTGTTAAGCCTAAAAGTAAATTCCAACCTCCCAACACCAATCACTCTGTTGAGACATACATCAACCTTACCAAAAAAGAATTGGAACGTACCAAACATAGCGAGATCAGTAACAGGTTCAAAAGGAAATATCATAACAAACCCAACTTTACTAAAGAAGAACGCCACATAATCAAAACCCTTAGATCAGATAAAAGCATCTGTATTAAACCCGCAGATAAAGGTGGTGCCCTGGTTGTCATGAATTACCACGACTACATCACTGAAATTCACTCACAGCTAGAATGTGGTAATACTTACACGAAATTAGACACAGACCCAGAACCCAGACTCCAAGATACCTTACAGAAGATGAATGACCAAGCCTTACGTGAGGGAATCATCAACAAACAACAGGTTAAATTCATGCACACTCCATTCCCCCTTACACCCATCTTCTACACCCTGCCCAAAATCCATAAACACGCCACTAAACCCCGGGGGAGACCTATAGTGGCAGGCTCGGATTCTATTTTCCAACCAGTGTCCATATTTTTGGACAAACTTCTGGCACCTTATGTCACTAGCCAACTCTCCAACATTAAAGATACCAATCATTTTCTCAGCATCATTAATACTGTCACTATTCCAGATTCTGACAACTTTTTCCTTGCAACCTTGGACGTACAAAGTCTCTATACATCCATACCACATGTAGGTGGCATCGAGGCCGTGTCCTGGACTATAGATTCTGACACAACTGGCCTGTGGAACCAAGCTAAGAAGACTTACGTACTCAATCTCCTCAAATTCATCCTTACGGAAAACTATTTTCTTTTCGAGGATCAACTCTATCTCCAGCAAGTTGGCACCGCTATGGGGTCCAACGTAGCCCCCACTTACGCTAACATCTATATGGACCACCTTTAAGTCACCGGGATTTACAGAACTCCTCTCTTCAAACATTGCGTAATCTGGAAAAGATATATAGATGATGTATTCGTATGTTGGCAAGGCACAGAAGGTGAGTTTACTCAGTTCATCATGGATATAAACTCCATCAATAACCATATCAACTTCACCTCGGAACTGGATGCGCACAAAGTTTCCTTTTTGGATACCACCGTCACCCGTGTAGGCAACACACTAGAAACGGATATCTACACCAAACCAACAGATAAAAATAATCTACTCCTCTATAGCAGCTTCCACCCTGAGCACTGCAAAAAAGGTCTCCCCTACAGCCAATTGGTACGCACCAAGAGGATTGTAAGCAATCCCGTGATCCTGGAGACCAGACTTGATGAAATGTCAAAGAAATTCTCTGACCGAGGGTATGACCACAAGCTATTACTATCACAGAGAAAACGGCTATCCACTATTCCTAGAGACGCACTCATGACACCTAAGAAGAGTGATAAATCTACGTCTCGCATACCATTTGTCTCACCATACACCAACGCCAGCACCAAAATCAGGAAAGCCATTATGAAAAACTGGCACATATTGCAAGCCGACACCAACCTTCCCGCTCCTCTCCATGACCTACCACTCTTCTCCTATGCCAGATCCCACAACCTCAGGGACTCCTTAGTCTCGGCAGATGTGGGTAGCAGGAAAACAAAATCCAGATTCCTTACAGAACCCAAATTTGGCACATTCCCTTGTCTCAGCTGTAATCACTGTAACAGCATCATCAAAGGCCACTCATTCCTACACCCTCATCGTGGCACAAAATATAGAATCAATGATTACTATACATGTGACTCCACCTACGTGATCTACATCCTTAAATGTCCTTGCGGACTATTATATGTAGGTGAGACCACAAGACAGATCAAGAAAAGGGTATCTGAACATAAAACATCTATTAGAGCTGCCCTCGCCGGTGGGAATACCAACAAGGCACCAGTAGCCAAACACTTTAGAGACGCAGGACACAATGTCAACCAACTCAGGTTTCAAGTCATAGATGGAGTAGCCCCCCTTAGAAGAGGTGGCAGCCGTGAAAAAACTCTCAAACAAAAAGAAACTAGGTGGATCAGCATACTAGACACTGTCTCCCCCAGAGGGTTAAATGAAGACTATGAGCTAATTCACTTCCTCTAATATCCATTCTCTCTCTATCTTCTCTAGTATTCCCTCTATGAGCCTATGCACCTATGAGTCCCCCTACCTACCTCTTTTCCCCACACACTCTTTAGCCACCTTCTGAGCCCCCTAACCCTCCCCCCTTTTTTGTTCCCCCACCTCCCCTTTCCCTTCCCTGTTCAGTGCATTTTTTTCCCCACCCTCCCCCTACCCAGTCCCCCCGTGTCCCGTTCCTTCTTTTTTTCCCCCCCTCCCTGACCCATTCTTTATTTCCCTCCCCTGTGTTCCCAGCTCCCTCCCCCCGTTTTTCCTCTGTCCCCTCTCCCCCCTATGTTTGGGTACATGTCCCTTTGAATGTGCATCACGTGTTGTGTATAATGCACTTCTACTTATTTTTTCTGTAGTGCAGCAGAGACATGAGAGGCGACTTGCTCTCATGCCATCTAGAGCAGTCTGAACGCTCAGCTGCTTCTTTTTCTATTTTTTTCTACTTTTTTTCGCATCCAATATTACCCGCCCCTGGACACGCCCACTGGGCGTGACCGCTAAGCGCCCGTCGGCGCATACAGTATGACGCTACCCCTGGAAACGAGCACTTAAGGCCAGCTGTATCCACATCCCGGCAAGGCCCTGGAAGGAGATCTACTCCGAGCGCGTCGCCCTGTGCCCAGCCTCAGCAGCTAATGCCCAGGATTGCACCTGCATCACTCAAGGTTTTTTTAGTTTAGAGTTGTGTTATGGACCTTTCACTCTCTACTACTTTTTCGTTATTCTTTTCATTTTTACCGTTTTTTTCGTTTTTTTGCCAGTGAAGACTTTACTCTGCATGTACTTACTATTTCATTTTTGGATCTACGTTTTTTTCTTTTGATACTACTTTACTTGTTATGGTATTGTTTTGATGCAGGTCCCTGGATTTATTTCAGCAGGAGGCTCTCTTGTGGACTCTTTTTTTGCCATAAGATTTTTTTCTTTAGTACTTATTTCTTGTACTCCCTTATATATATCCACTTTTTCTATTTTTTTGTGTGCTTATTGTTATTTTTAGTGGTCGGCCGTGTACTGGACATATATTACTTGCCTTTTCTATACCCTTTTGAGCCCTTGACCATTTCATTTTTGGATATACTCTGTACTCATATATTTTTTGTTTTTTGGCTTTGTATATATTTTTTTGTGCTTATTTTTTTGTGCTTTCTTTCTACTTTTCCTGCAGTTCCTGTATTTTTTCTATTTTTCATTTTTGCATTTTTTGTACTTTTGTACCTTTATTTTTTTCTCTTTTTTGCATATTTCTCTGCTGTGCCTGTCCCTAGCTTACATTGCATTCCTGCATATATTTGCTCTTTTGTTTTTTCTCCTATTTTTTGCTCATTATTTATTTTTACTATTTTTTTCATTTATTACGCATTTTGTTACACCTCTTTTTCTCCTTACCATATTACCTAGATGTGTCGTTCCTATCCCATTCATTAAATAAATATATTTTTATTCATACTTCAGTGTGCATGTCTGCTTACTTGTTTCAATATATTTTGCATATTTATTTTCCAGACTGAAGTGCTTATTTAATAGAAAGCAAAAATGAAAATAACAGTGCCACATGTATGGCAGGGCTTGACAAATTTAATTTGATTTTAGGAGCCAGTCTTAATGTGTCCCCACTCCCTCCTGCTTTACCTCATTGCAGGGGAGGGGACATTCGTGCTGCAGCTGATATTCATTCATCTTCCGGGATGTCACGTGACAAGCAGCACAGACTTTCCCCCCTCGCGCTGCAATAAATTATCAGGTGGCAGCGGCAAGGAGGGAATGCGGCTAACAGCACCCTGGCGCCAGGTATAATTTCCTGGTCACCATGGTGACCGGGGTTTAAAGATCCTTGATGTATGGTATAAACCTACATCTATGTTAACAAACGCATATGGGTTTACTCTTAGCTCTGCCTCCGAGGAGAGGGTAGGCGCAGACCTGATCAGCACATCAGAAAGGCTGCCTTCCAACAGGTGCAGATATTTTATTTGTGAGTGCAGCAAGAACCATGTTTATTTTAATATACTCACTGTAGGGGACCTAGTTAGGGAGTGACAGCTGATAATCTTTAAATAGTACATGCCACCTTATATACATATTAGGGCCACTGTCCTTTTTCTTAGATGCAAAACCAGAAAATAAATATTATATACTTACATGTACAGACACACACACACACACACACATATATATATATAATTTTATTTTTTTTCACATATTAATAGTTGCCCTGAGAGCAAGATGGAATTTGCCCTAGAATTGTTCCAGTTTGCCTTTATGAGGATTGATGTAGTAGGCCATGATAATCTGCCATTCAATATTAATGACAGAAAATAAGTAATGCCTTTTTACTTTGATGCATTCAGGAAATATTTTTAGGGCAGAGTATCGCTTTAATAGCCACTTACTTCACAGCTCCTGTGTCTTCGGCATATCTTTGCATCTCCTCCCTCGCCCTCTCTTCCCGCAGCTCCTTCTGCAATTCCTCAATCTTTTTCTGCTCGGCCTCATGTCTCTGCTCTGCTTTCCACACCTTTTCCACATTGCGCAGAGTCTGCGGATGCCAGCTCTTTTTCAGATTCTGAGGACATGTACAGATGATTAAGACCTTAATAACCCTTATTACTTGCGACAACAGAATAACCATATGAGATGCACACTAGGATTTTATTGCACTTTTCTTTTGTAATAAGAAAAGTTTTTGTGAACACAAACTTTTTTTTTTTTAACTTTCTTCCTTACACATGATAAAGCAAGTTATTTAAATATTTGGAACAGTTATGAAAGTATCAAGTATAGTTGTCACATCACTAAAAGTGTTAACTTTATAGCTCTACACTGCTTTTGATGGACTACAACTCTCATTGTTGTTTATCTAGGATTTTTCTTGCTATTCATATGTACTGGACTTACTGTCCAGGACATACATGAAAATGAAAGAAATACCAACGTATCCAGATAAAAAACACTTTTGTAAGTAAATCAAAATATTCAACACACAGTCTACAGTGTATTAGAGAATTATGGGGAGTTATAGTCCTGGGACAGCTGTAAGGCCCCACTTGAACAACCATGCACTCCTTCATAATACTAATGTTCTACTTTGTTTGTTTTTAATTTTCCATAAAATACAACCCCCCACAATATGTGCACATGAATTTGTTTTCATTTTCTCCTTTTCAGTAGCAAAAGTCAGTAGCATTCTTCATGGGCAGTTCATTCAGAAAGTACCCAGCACCCATTTATCAAGAAATCCTTGTGACATTCTCAAGTGCTGACAAAGGGTCACTATGTAGACAATGGATAAGGGAGGGCTGATAAAGATGGGCACAGATGCAAACATTGGACGAGTAAAATAAAAAATAAAAATGTTTAAAAAGTGGTATTGCTGTGATCATATTTATAACAGTGACTGCACCAGTTTTACACATCCAGAAACTTTTTGCACCAGAAATTGCAATATTGCCACCAATAGGGACCAGGCAGGACATGTAGCACAAACTCCTGACTTTTGTCAAGCGTTAGCATTATACATTGGTGCATATGAAGACTGAGCCACAATTTCTGTATGCCACCTTTATACTTCTTAAATTCAAAACATAAAAAATGATATGCAAATTAACAACTTTGCCTGCATTTTATTTCAAGAAAGGTAGAAATAGCTGAACCTACTACAGGCCATTCACCGATTGGAAATCACTGTTAATATAACCAGTAGCATCACTTTCCAGACTTTAGATTTCTGGATTTTTATATCCAGGTCACTCCAGAGTGTTAGCTAGAACCCAGCACTGCTTAATGACACATATTATTTATATCAACATTTATATTAACAACAAAAAATACATTTATTTTGTAGCTTGTCAAAAAGAACCTGATTTGTACCAAGTTATGTGGATTTTACAAACAGCCAACCGTGAATGCACTTACTGAAATACACTTTAGCTAATAGGTCCCTGTTATATGACTAACCTTACACTGGCATTCCCGCACCCATGGACAATTAATACACAAAAACAGTTGCTGGGGTGCCGATAGACTGACCCATTATATATATAATTCGATACATTGTGCATATATGTACATATATCATATACTATACCAGATCTCCTCCCCCCATTCTTCCACTGTCGGTCTTCCTCTTTGCTTATATTTCTCTTGTAAAAACTCCCGGTGTTAGTGCTTCTGACATCATCAAGTTGTGTCGGGCGCAGATCCAGAGAGAGGCTTGGATTGTAAAGCGAGGTCACGTGGCATATTAAAGGGGCAGCATCCCTGCAAAAAATTTTTATATCTGCAATAGTTAAAGTGAGCAATCAGTATCAGCATTCTGTATTATAGTAACAGAACCGAAGGTACAATGATTGGATTATATAAGCACGAGCTGGTGTGAGAACCTTGGGTGATGCGCACATAAGTACTAATGCAATTCATCAAAGAAACATCTATTAGAGTGTTTAATATCATTCAGCCTATATACACTCAGCTGCATCTGTTAAAAGGAGAAGGGCGGTGAGCAAATTACATTTGCAATGCACATTGATCCTGTTACGCAAAATAATCACGTGATGTACGGGTTGCAAATAATACCAAGTTTTAAAATCACTGGTTATGATTTATTTATGCTATACCTTCAAGGTAAATTAATGTATTTATTTAACCACAAACAAAAATTCTGAAGGGGGCACCCGGATTTGAACCAGGGACCTCTCGATCTGCAGTCGAATGCTCTACCACTGAGCTATACCCCCTACATGTTAATAATGATTCTATAATGGAGTAACACGTTATGTGGAGAGTATGTTGCTATATGCTGGAGTATACATAGTATAATACTGTATAAAAAAAATTATAATTAACTCTATTTATACAAAATAAATATTAACCCCTTAATGCCACATAGTAATTTCATCCTGAAGAACAAAAGCACCAACATGGCATTTTATGTGTTCCTGGCCCTGATCATACAGTGGTAGAGACCAGATCAGGGTCTTGACATTTGCCTCCCACCAGGAAACAAAACTCCTGAGCCAAGAAAGGTATGCAATGGGGAAGATGTACAGGGTAGGCCTTAGGTGTTCAGACGCCCAGTGCAGGTCACCCCCATAGCCCCCATTGTCATAACCCCAACAGTCCGTTTGTCCCCTCCTTCATTGTGCCATGCCTCTCTTTTTTTCCTCCATGTAGCATACACCAAAGCACACACCCCCTAAATATCAACAATTTTTTTTTGCACAGTTGCATTCCTCCTTTTTTATTTTGTATTGATATCTTCTTAACAAAACAAGATAGATAATTCATAGTTGCCAATAGTCTGGAATTTGTTGTGACAGTCCTCTTTTTGGGGGACCTATACCGTTAAATTCAGGTTTCTCACGGTATTAATACAGCATTAGTCCCAACTTTTCCCCCTGGCGAATCAGGACACCGGGGAGCGGAGTTTGGGAGGTCGTCTTTCAGAGTAACTGCAAGGTAGAGTTGTCATTCAAGCTCTGCTGTGCATGTGTGGTGGCACTGTCACTAATACTGTCCTTGGGTGGTCAGAGTGACACGTGACAATGCGAACAGGACGGTGGGATTCTGGTCCTGAATCCCACTGTCCTACCGGGGCAGAGATAGAGCTCAGCAGGACAGGCTCCCCGAATCGAGACAGTCCTGCACAAAACGGGACAGTTGGAGGGGTATTATACTGCCTATGTAAAGTTAATGAATACTGTGTGTAACGGAACCCTCCAACACTGGTGCTCCTGGAGGGGGCTGAGGGCCAGCCTCCTGTCCACACACTATGAACCTAGCCCTGGAAGGAGTTATAGCTTCACCAAAAGACTAAACATTGCCCCCTTGTTTATTCCCGTTCCTTGGATTGTATTACTAACTTTCCCTGTTTGGTAACAAGCGCCACTCAGGAACTGCTTTTCAATGGGAAATGTGTAATTTGCATACCATGCCACAGATGATGTTATAAAACAAAGAAAATAGTGTTTTGTAAAAGCACGATATAAAAAACAGACAAAACAAGTGTTTGAATAATTATGGTAGCTGCAACCCAGACACACCTGCCACAAGTGTGTATAAACAATAAAATACAATAGACAGATAGGTGCTGCCAGGGACGGACTGGGAACAAAAACCAGCCCTGGAAAAAATTAAAATACCAGCCCCATAGCTAGGGTTGCCACCTGGCCGGTATTTTACCGGCAGACCGGTAAAAAATTGGCATCAGGCCAATGTTAAGTCTATGAAGACAGTACCAAGGCCGGTATTTTTCTGAAGAAAAGGTGGCAACCCTACCCATAGCATAACATTTTTAAACCAGCCCCATAGCATAATACAAGTTTTTTCTTCATAAAAGGGAAAACTATGCATTTTAAAAGCACATCTGAACAGTGTATTATTTATAGATAAGACTGATATTTAAGCCTGCCTAGGGCAATATATATACCTCCAGTATGTACACAGAGTTATATGAATTGCCCTATGCAGAGGTAAATATCAGGGCAGTGTGTGAGACATATCCTTGTGTCCATATTTCTGTAGCGTCTCTCTCTCTCTCCTTTCTGTAGTGTCTCTGTCTCTGTCTCTCTCTCTTTTCTGTAGCGTCTCTCTCTCTTTTCTGTAGCGCCTCTCTCTCCTTTCTGTAGCATCTCTTTCTCTCCTTTCTGTAGTGTCTCTCTCTCTCCTTTCTGTAGCGTCTCTCTCTCACATTTCTGTAGCGTCTCTCGCTCTCTCTCATTTCTATAGCGTCTCTCGCTCTCTCTCATTTCTATAGCGTCTCTCGCTCTCTCTCATTTCTGTAGCTTCTCTTGCTCTCTCTCATTTCTGCAGTGTGTCTCTCTCTCCATCCCTGCCCCTGTGGTGTCTCTCTACCCCCTTCCCCTGTGGTGTCTCTCTACCCCCTTCCCCTGTAGTGTCTCTCTACCCCCTTCCCCTGTAGTGTCTCTCTACCCCCTTCCCCTGTAGTGTCTCTCTACCCCCCTTCCCCTGTAGTGTCTCTCTACCCCCCTTCCCCTGTAGTGTCTCTCTACCCCCCTTCCCCTGTAGTGTCTCTCTACCCCCCCCCATCCCCCTGTAGTGTCTTTTTCCCCCCATCCCCCTGTAGTGTCTTTAACCCCTTAACCCCTTAAGGACAGAGCCTTTGAAACATTTTTGTCCTTTCTGGACAATGGCTATTTTAACATTTCTGTGCTGTTTGTGTTTAGCAGTAATTTTCTTCTTCGTCATTTGCTGTACCCACACATATTATATATTGTTTTTATCGGGACAAAAAGGGCTTTCTATGGATGCCATATTTTTGATCATATCTTATCATATTATTAAAAAAAAATAATAAAATATGGTAAAAAAAAAAAAAATACACAAATTTCTTTGTTTTTATTTGAAACAACTTCTCCTCATCGACAATAGCGAACGAAAAAACATGCTAAATAGATTCTACTATTTCTCCTGAGTACAGGGATACCACCCATGCATAGGTTTGTTGGGTTGTTTGGGGGCTAAAATGCCAAATTTGTGAGGTGCAGTTTTTTGTTTTCCAACTTGAAATTTTTACATGCAGACAGCCTGCACCCATGTCCCATTTGGGACATATTTGAAACCAGCCAGTGTATTTTACCCCATCAACCCATATATTTTTTAAAAGTAGACACCCTAGGCTATCTCAAATGGTGGTATTTTAACACTTTCCATGCACTATTTCTACCACCAGCCTTTGTCAAAGTTTGTGGTAGTAATTTTTTTGTGTTTTTTTTTCACAAACCTTGTACTTCAGACATAAATTTACAGATTTTGGTATGTGTCACTGCCAAATAACACCCCAATAAGTGTTCAGAAACATCTCTTGAGTACAGGGATACCCCCCATGCATAGGTTTGTTGGATTGTTTGGGGGGTAAAAGGCCAAATTTGGGAGGTGAAGTTTTTGGTTTTCCAATTTGAAATTTTGACATGCAGACAGCCTGCACCCATGTCCCATTTGGGACATATTTGAAACCAGCCAGTGTATTTTACCACATCAACCCATATATTTTTTTAAAGTAGACACCCTAGGCTATCTCAAATGGTGGTATTTTTACACTTTCCATGCACTAATTCTACCACCAGCCTTTGTCAAAGTTTGTGGTAGTCATTTTTTTGTGTTTTTTTTTCACAAACCTTGTACTTCAGACATGAATTTACAGATTTTGGTATGTGTCACTGCCAAATAACACCCCAATAAGTGTTCAGCAACATCTCTTGAGTACAGGGATACCACCCATGCATAGGTTTGTTGGGTTGTTTGGGGGCTAAAAGGGCCACATTGTGAAGGTGCGCATTTTCAACTTGGAATATTGACGTGTAGCCAGCCTGAGCCCATCTTTCATTTGGGACTTTTTTTTAAAGTAGGACAGTGTATTTTACCCCAAAAAGTATATATTTTGTAAAAGTAGACACCCTAGGCTATTTTAAATGGTGTTATTTTAACACTTTCCATGCACCAATTCTACCACCAGCCTTTGTCAAAGTTTGTGGTAGTCATTTTATTGTGTATTTTTTCCCACATACATTGTACTTTAGACACAAATTCACATATTTCGGTATGTGTCACTGACAAACAATACCACAATATATGTTCAGCAACATCTCCCGAGCACAGGGATACCACCCATGCATAGCTTTGTCAGCTTTGTTGGGTGTTGAAAGGCTACATTTGAGAGGTGCGCTTTTTGATTTTCAAACTTGGAATTTGAACATGTAGAGCAAGGAAGGGGTTAATAGCTCTTATAAGAGCCTTTGTAGTACTGTACAAAAAAATTAACCCCTAAAAATGCACAGACAAGAAAAAAATTTCTGCTGTGCAGTGATCAGTGGCAGGGAAGGGGTTAATACACTACACTATACAAAGGGTATGGCTTTTATAAAAGCCCTTGGGACTCACAATTTTTTTAACATTTTATTTAATTTATTACAATTAAAAAATTATGTTATACAGATCTGTCTCTTTCCCTCACTAAAACTCAAGTGAGGAGAGGGAGGCAGATCCATATGGGTCAGAACAATATTTACCAATATTGATCGAACCAGACGAATGGTGATGCTCATCTGAGAAATCACCAAACCACCTTTGCCACTGATCGGCTGTTACTGATCGCTATACACGTGTTCAGACAGCTTCAAAAGGAATACACGTAATCCCCTAGTGGGTATAATTAACCCCTAGCGAGTCTGACAAAAAAAATGCTGATAGCAAAAAAAAAATCCTTCTGCGACTAGATTGCTCCATATGCGCTGCTTAGGCAGTGACCATATGCACTGCTTAGGCAGTGACCATATGTGCTGCTTAGGAAGTGATATACGGCAAGGAAGGGGTTAATAGCTCTTATTTAAAAAAAAAATTACGTTAAACGTAGTCCCCTAGCGGGTATAATTAACACGTGACGGGTGTAATAAAAAAGTTTTAAAAAAATTAAAAATGCTTCTGCAGCAAGATTGCTGCATTTGCGTCAGATCTCTGCTTAGGCAGTGATCTACAGCAAGAAAGGGGTTAATCTCTCTTAAAAGAGCTTTTTTTTATACTGTAATGAATTACAGTAAAAAAAATTAACCCCTAAAAAATGCACAGACAGCAAAAAATGTGCTGCTGTGTATGATCACTGCGTACACAGCGATCAATGGCAGGGAAGGGGTTAAATGGCTTTTATAAAAGCCCTTGGTGTTTAAAATTTTATTAAATATTTGTTTTATTATTTTATTTTATTTTTTTACTTTATCTGATCTGTCTCTCTCCCTTACTATAACTAGTAAGGTGAGGGAGGCAGATCAATACTTGTCAAAGGCAATATTTGCTAATATTGCCTTTGACAGTATGATAAGTGCTCATCAGAGCACTTATCATACATGCCTGCACACAGATCACATAGATCTGTTGTGCCGGCATCGATTGGCTCCCCCTAGAGCATCGGAAGTGAAATACTTTCACTTCCGATGCTCTTGCCATTAGAAGGGAAGCGCTGCCTGTATAGGCAGCGTTCCCTTCTACTGAGCCGATGGGGTCGCTCAGGAGAGCGACCACCATCGGCTCTGGGGAGCATCAAGGTGTTACTAAGTGCCTCGCTAGCGAGGCACTTTAGAAACACCGCAGATGCTTAGAAAGCGAACGATCGTTCGCTTTCTAAGCACATGTGTGCAGTGGGCGCAGCCATTTTTAAATGGCTGCTACGATCACTCCGTGGAGTGATCGTAGCGCGCCCCTGCACTTTTGGGGGGTGTTGCACAATGCCTCTACCTAGAGGCATTGTAGCAACACCGTTAGAGTAAAGAAAGCGACCGCTGGTCGCTTTCTTTACTCAGTTTAGTGCATGACGTGCCAGGCACGTCAGCTGTCGGCAAGTCCTCGATTTGCCGTGACGTGCCTGGCACGTCATCTGTCGTTAAGGGGTTAAGGACAGAGCCTTTGAAACATTTTTGTCCTTTCTGGACAATGGCTATTTTAACATTTCTGTGCTGTTTGTGTTTAGCAGTAATTTTCTTCTTCGTCATTTGCTGTACCCACACATATTATATATTGTTTTTATCGGGACAAAAAGGGCTTTCTATGGATGCCATATTTTTGATCATATCTTATCATATTATTAAAAAAAAATAATAAAATATGGTAAAAAAAAAAAAAAACACACAAATTTCTTTGTTTTTATTTGAAACAACTTCTCCTCATCGACAATAGCGAACGAAAAAACATGCTAAATAGATTCTACTATTTCTCCTGAGTACAGGGATACCACCCATGCATAGGTTTGTTGGGTTGTTTGGGTGCTAAAATGCCAAATTTGTGAGGTGCAGTTTTTTGTTTTCCAACTTGAAATTTTTACATGCAGACAGCCTGCACCCATGTCCCATTTGGGACATATTTGAAACCAGACAGTGTATTTTACCCCATCAACCCATATATTTTTTAAAAGTAGACACCCTAGGCTATCTCAAATGGTGGTATTTTAACACTTTCCATGCACTAATTCTACCACCAGCCTTTGTCAAAGTTTGTGGTAGTAATTTTTTTGTGTTTTTTTTTCACAAACCTTGTACTTCAGACATGAATTTACAGATTTTGGTATGTGTCACTGCCAAATAACACCCCAATAAGTGTTCAGCAACATCTCTTGAGTACAGGGATACCCCCCATGCATAGGTTTGTTGGATTGTTTGGGGGTTAAAAGGCCAAATTTGGGAGGTGAAGTTTTTGGTTTTCCAATTTGAAATTTTGACATGCAGACAGCCTGCACCCATGTCCCATTTGGGACATATTTGAAACCAGCCAGTGTATTTTACCACATCAACCCATATATTTTTTTAAACTAGACACCCTAGGCTATCTCAAATGGTGGTATTTTTACACTTTCCATGCACTAATTCTACCACCAGCCTTTGTCAAAGTTTGTGTTAGAATTTTTTTTGTGTTTTTTTTTCACAAACCTTGTACTTCAGACATGAATTTACAGATTTTGGTATGTGTCACTGCCAAATAACACCCCAATAAGTGTTCAGCAACATCTCTTGAGTACAGGGATACCACCCATGCATAGGTTTGTTGGGTTGTTTGGGGGGTAAAAGGCCAAATTTGGTAGGTGCAGTTTTTGGTTTTCCAAATTGAAATTTTGACATGCAGACCGCCTGCACCCATGTCCCATTTGGGACATATTTGAAACCAGCCAGTGTATTTTACCCCATCAACCCATATATTTTTTAAAAGTAGACACCCTACGCTATTTCAAATGGTGGTATTTTAACACTTTCCATGCACTAATTCTACCACCAGCCTTTGTCAAAGTTTGTGGTAGTAATTTTTGTGTGTTTTTTTTTCACAAATATTGTATTTTAGACATAAATTCACAGATTTTGGTATGTGTCACTGCCAAACAATAACCCAATATGTGTTCAACAACATCTACTGAGTACAGGGATACCACCCATGCATAGGTTTGTTGGGTTGTTTGGGGGCTAAAAGTGCCACATTGTGAAGGTGCGCATTTTCAACTTGGAATATTGACGTGTAGCCAGCCTGAGCCCATCTTTCATTTGGGACTTTTTTTTAAAGTAGGACAGTGTATTTTACCCCAAAAAGTATATATTTTGTAAAAGTAGACACCCTAGGCTATTTTAAATGGTGTTATTTTAACACTTTCCATGCACCAATTCTACCACCAGCCTTTGTCAAAGTTTGTGGTAGTCATTTTATTGTGTATTTTTTCCCACATACATTGTACTTTAGACACAAATTCACATATTTCGGTATGTGTCACTGACAAACAATACCACAATATATGTTCAGCAACATCTCCCGAGCACAGGGATACCACCCATGCATAGCTTTGCCAGCTTTGTTGGGTGTTGAAAGGCTACATTTGAGAGGTGCGCTTTTTGATTTTCAAACTTGCAATTTGAACATGTAGAGCAAGGAAGGGGTTAATAGCTCTTATAAGAGCCTTTGTAGTACTGTACAAAAAAATTAACCCCTAAAAATGCACAGACAAGAAAAAATGTTCTGCTGTGCAGTGATCAGTGGCAGGGAAGGGGTTAATACACTACACTATACAAAGGGTATGGCTTTTATAAAAGCCCTTGGGACTCACAATTTTTTAACATTTAATTTAATTTATTACAATTAAAAAATTATGTTATACAGATCTGTCTCTTTCCCTCACTAAAACTCAAGTGAGGAGAGGGAGGCAGATCCATATGGGTCAGAACAATATTTACCAATATTGATCGAACCAGACGAATGGTGATGCTCATCTGAGAAATCACCAAACCACCTTTGCCACTGATCGGCTGTTACTGATCGCTATACACGTGTTCAGACAGCTTCAAAAGGAATACACGTAATCCCCTAGTGGGTATAATTAACCCCTAGCGAGTCTGACAAAAAAAATGCTGATAGCAAAAAAAAAATCTTTCTGCGACTAGATTGCTCCATATGCGCTGCTTAGGCAGTGACCATATGCACTGCTTAGGCAGTGACCATATGTGCTGCTTAGGAAGTGATATACGGCAAGGAAGGGGTTAATAGCTCTTATTTTAAAAATTTTTACGTTAAACGTAGTCCCCTAGCGGGTATAATTAACACGTGACGGGTGTAATAAAAAAGTTTTAAAAAAATTAAAAATGCTTCTGCAGCAAGATTGCTGCATTTGCGTCAGATCTCTGCTTAGGCAGTGATCTACAGCAAGAAAGGGGTTAATCTCTCTTAAAAGAGCTTTTTTTTATACTGTAATGAATTACAGTAAAAAAAATTAACCCCTAAAAAATGCACAGACAGCAAAAAATGTGCTGCTGTGTATGATCACTGCGTACACAGCGATCAATGGCAGGGAAGGGGTTAAATGGCTTTTATAAAAGCCCTTGGTGTTTAAAATTTTATTAAATATTTGTTTTATTATTTTATTTTTATTTTTTACTTTATCTGATCTGTCTCTCTCCCTTACTAAAACTAGTAAGGTGAGGGAGGCAGATCAATACTTGTCAAAGGCAATATTTGCTAATATTGCCTTTGACTGTATGGTAAGTGCTCATCAGAGCACTTACCATACATGCCTGCACACAGATCACATAGATCTGTTGTGCCGGCATCGATTGGCTCCCCCTAGAGCATCGGAAGTGAAATACTTTCACTTCCGATGCTCTTGCCATTAGAAGGGAAGCGCTGCCTGTATAGGCAGCGTTCCCTTCTACTGAACCGATGGGGTCGCTCAGGAGAGCGACCACCATCGGTTCTGGGGAGCATCAAGGTGTTGTTAAGTGCCTCGCTGGCGAGGCACTTTAACAACACCGGAGATGCTTAGAAAGCGAACGATCGTTCGCTTTCTAAGCACATGTGTGCAGCGGGCGCAGCCATTTTTAAATGGCTGCTACGATCACTCCGTGGAGTGATCGTAGCGCGCCCCTGCACATTTGGGGGGTGTTGCACAATGCCTCTACCTAGAGGCATTGTAGCAACACCGTTAGAGTAAAGAAAGCGACCGCTGGTCGCTTTCTTTACTCAGTTTAGTGCATGACGTGCCAGGCACGTCACCTGTCGGCAAGTCCTCGATTTGCCGTGACGTGCCTGGCACGTCATCTGTCGTTAAGGGGTTAAATGGCATTTTCCCCAAATCGCAGAAACAGTTTGTTTTGGAATCAATTTTGTGGATTTTGGAAAATAATTACTTTAACCCCTTAGTGACAAGACATTTTCACCTTGAAAAAGGGAGAGAAAAAAGAATTGTTACTTTTGAATTCTGCAGCTGTCAATTAATCATGCTGTGTAAAGATACAATCCTAACTCTCTATTGCCAACATTCAATACAGTTGTAACCAGGTAATTCCTGCTATATGTGTATGAACAAATATCTGCTGTATAAATTAGGTATCAAAATGATTGATGAAGTATTAGTTAATATTGTGGTGCAGCCAGGTCTGCCCACTAATTAGATGGAAATCAGAGTTTTAAACTGAAAAAATTTAACAGGGGCTGGCACCACTTACGCCAAAAGCAAAAACCAAACTGCAAATATAAATGTGCACAGGTAGGAGTGGGGACAAGAGACCATGGCACGACCCGCTTTTGACCACCGCCGTGGCTTCGTCAGGGGTTATGTAAAACAGGAAGAAATGGCCTTTAATATAGAAACAATGCATTTTGGAAACAATAATTGCTGGTCGATATTATCGGCTAAAGAACCACCTACCTATGTATAAATGCATAATCAAGTTAAATAATGATTAGGGTTTCTGCCTTTTTTTTTAATCATTATTTAACTTTATTATGCATTTATACATAGGTAGGTGGTTCTTTAGCCGATAATATCGACCAGCAATTATTGTTTCCAAAAATGTATTGTTTCTATATTAAAGGCCATTTCTTCCTGCTTTATAACTTTTTTTTTAAGTAAATGCATATATGAATGCTAATGTAAACAACTACTAAGTATGACACTGCAGTTGCACTGAGCAGGCAGATACAAGATGTCGGCACTGTAGTCAATGAAGGAGCAGAGAACATGCTGAAGATTTATAGGTAATTTCTTTATTCCAGCACATTATGTCAGGATAAAGGGAAAATTTCCATACTTACAAATGATTGGCTGAAAAGCAGCTGTGTTTATCAGTGTATTTGCTTTCTGGGCATGGCTATATGTATTTAGTTCAGACGTTTGTGCTGGCTGAGCTGGGCAGTTTGCCAGGGCATTGTGCCATGTTGACCAAGCACACACGTGTTGGTGTAGGTAAGCTCTGCAAAGTTGGTCTCTGAGGTGCTATATGACTCATTAAAGTTTGTTTTGTTATCCAGGCAAAGTATGACCTCTTCCATAATCAACTTGATAAGGAGGCATTTCCATAACACAAATAAGTATGTATGAATTAATGTAATCACTAATTATCTTGAAGAAATGGGAGTGTGGGAACTATTTAAAGATTTACCATTCTTTGAAACCACTTATATAAAGGTGAATAAGAAAGAAATTAGAAATAATTTTATTAGAAAATAGGTTAAGTGAGCAGTCCCAAACTTAATGTGGCACCCCTATCACCCAGAGGCAGCAGTGCTAAGCAATCCCCTTCACTCATTGCAGGTGACAGCCAATCCAGAACCAACCATAATCACGGACTGATCTGCCTCAGTGTAAATCCTTGGTCTCCAAATTCCCTCTTTCCTGGTAGCAAGATGACCCATCAAATTTAGCTGCCATGCAAGGAGGCACTCTGCGGCTCCTTGGTCATGTCACTCCTATGAACACAATCCTGACATATTCCCACCAATTTCTGGTGTCCAAAAGCATCATGCTAGTGGTGCTCTCCTGCGGCCATGACCACCCCATTCTTTACAAGCTTAGTCTTTCCAACCAACACCAGCTGTGTCACGATTCTAGCCTGCATTTTAGACGCCTATATCCCAGTGTTGTGGCTATTTGCACTTTCAGCCTGTCCTGGCCATTCTATCTGGCTTTAGAATTCTTGCTCAACGCTGATGGTGTCAGCTGGAACTTGTTATCCAGTGCAGCCCTTTACTGTCCCATTGAAGAGCAGTTCCTGCAGAGGCTGTATTTTTCCACCATACATTTCCACTATTTGCACCTCTTTTGTAACACTTGGTTTATTTTTAGACTGCCTACTATGTAAAAAAAAAAAAAAAGCTACCATTTCATGCCATTTTGGTAACCTTCAGCAGTCACAGTGGTCATCTTGGACAATGGCAGCAGCCATCACACATGTGCAAAATGGGGATGCACATTTTAGGTTGGACTGATATTTTTGGAATTATGGATGCACCCAGCATCATGTAGAGGGAGAGTGGGAGCTATAAAAAAAAAAAAAGGTGTTTACTCTATCGTTTCATTTAGCTTTTTCTACACTATTGTTGTTAACAGAGCTAAAGCTATTTAAAGAAAAAAAAATTTTCTGCACTACAGTTGTCCTTTAATGATTGAGTTATCGCTAAAGTTCTTTTCTTTAATCGTGTTTTATCCGATCTTTGACTGTATGAATATCTTGTGTGTCCTGTAATAAATGTTTATTATTGCTGTACCTAACTGTTAGTAGTTCTATCTACTATTTGGGAACAAAGAGCAAGGTTCCAGGGAAGACTTTTTGGGTGAATGCTGAGCTATAATCGGGGGCTAAGTAGGTGAAAAGCTATGAAAAGCCAAGTGCTACCTCAGCCTGGGTGAATGGTTCTTCACAGTATTCAAGTGTCATATTCAGGCCCGGGCCTTTGGGGTTTGCAACCCTTGCAGGGGGCTCCATTTTTGTCTAACACACTGAGCTTATGCTGCCCACGTAAAGAATGGGAGGGGGAGGAGGAACTGAGGAGGAGGGGGGTACAACGGAGGAGGAAGGAGTTGAAAACAATGAAGGGGGTAGAGAACAGAGATGGGGAGGGGTTGAGAGAACAGAAATGGGGGAAGCGTTGAGAGAACAGATATGGGGAGGGGGGAGAGAAGAGAAAGGGGGAGAACAGAGATGGGGAGGGGGGAGAGAACAGAAATGGGGGGAGAGAACAGAAATGGGGGCAGAGAAGAGAAATGGGGGAGGAGTGGGGGGAGAGAACAGAGGAGGGGGAGAGAGTAACCACAGCACTTGGCATGCACCTATATTGCACCCATAGCACTTGGCTTGCACTTATATTGTACCCACACAATTTGGCATGCCACGGTGTCAGTTTGCCCCACAGAACATACCACAGTGTCAATTTGTCCCACAGGAGTGCCCCACAGAACATGCCACAGGATCACTTTGCCAATTAAAATAAGCCAATGTCAGGCACCAATT